>WNWU01000048.1:2756727-2806958 GCA_012654045.1 Ptyas mucosa | reverse complement strand
TCTTTCTTTCTTTCTTTCTTTCTTTCTTTCTTTCTTTCTTTCTTTCTTTCTTTCTTTCTTATTTATTTATATTTATATGCCGCCCTTCTCCAGAGATTCAGGGCGGCTTACAATGTATTAAGCAATTTTCAGGGGTTATCTTATTTTTTCCCCCATTTACAGGAGGCCCACTTCTGCTTGCTCTCTGTGGGGCAGGAGGTTGGCTGTACAGACTCTTAAGTAGGGCTTATTTTGGGGGTAGAACTTATATTAGGCACATACATAAAAACCATGCTAGGGCTTATTTTTGGGATAGGGTTTATTTTCAGCGAAACAGGGTAAGTGAAAGTAAATATAATTGTATGATCTCAGGTGCTATTATTTTGAGAAGAAGAAGTCCTTATTAAAGCAGAGTCTATTGTACAATTTCTGTCTCCTTATTCTAAATTAAAATGCTCCAGACTCGCCACATTTTACATTTTGGAGTTGTTCTATGCCTTTGAGCATGCTGATTGCCATTTTCTGTCTATTATTTACAGTTGGTTATGACGTTTTAAGTAGAACCATGGAATTGTGCATATAACTTTCTCCAAAGTTCTCTTATTTTCAGTTTTCTTGCCCAGGTATTCTTTGAACTGTTTCTGTCTTTCTAATACATTTATTGATGCATTTACTTCTCAGTACGCATATATACTGCAAACAGTGTCTTTAGAATAGCCTTTTTCATTATCCTCTTTAACATCTTGTCATGTAAATTTAAAACAAAAAACAGCACTGTAATAATGTAAGTCTCCTGGTCCTGCTATTTTCCTCAGCTACATAGTAATATTTTTGAAATGGGGCAGAAGATCAAACAAGTATATTCTAAATATAGAAGCTTTATGATAATTCTGATTAATTTTACTTTCTTTTCTTAAACATTTTCAACCTATAATTTCTTTGCTTTATTAGTGTTATTTGTACGGCATTTAGAACACTTAATTAAAAGCAAATGGAAAGATATGAATAACAAACAAAACAAGTTATACAGCTCTTTTCCAAATGGCATTTGATTATAAAGAATACAAATAGTGGTATTATAATGACAAATAAAGAAAATCATACTTAGATAAAAATCTCATCAGTGTGACATAATTGCTAACTGATACATATGGCACTCTGCCCAGAAAATTCATCCAAAAATTGTTTTGGTATCACAAATACTTATATAATGAGTCCTCTTAGATTCAGTAAATGCTAAAAACTTTTGCCTTATTATTCTTACCAATCAATTCCCTTATGATAGTTGTTTCCATTAAAGAACTGAACTTCCTCAAAGGTTTTTGGGTTAGGAAGATTACTAATTATGGAGGGATGCATCAGGAGAAATAAATAGAGTGCTGTTGTTCCTACAAGGAAAAGAAAGTAATCAGGATTATATAATAATGCAGGAAAAAAAGCAGTATTTAATTTAAAGAGGTATTAAAAAAATAAAGAATGGTTTTCAAGAAATATATTCCAAAGGAAAGAAGAAAATCCCACTTATGGAATGATATGTTAATTTTATGTAGGTTTATGTCAAAGAATTAAGTTAAATTGTTTTTTCTTAAAATTTTCTATATATTTATATGACAACTGTGCTAATATTAGGAATTTATATTCATTACATTGTACTAACAATGTTTTACATTGATCATTATACTATTTTTACTATTATAGGCAAACAGCCATGTTATTGGCAAAACAATGGCAGCTTGGGAGTCCAAAAAAGTGCCTAAATTGTTTCTCAAAGCTTTCCCAGTTCAGGAGACTTTCAAAATCACTACATCCAATACAAAATTGTTTCACTATTTTTAAAAGCAGTTGTTGCTGTTGTTTCTGTTGGGGTTTTGTTTGTTTTTTACTGTATAATCTCTTACCTGTTTTCTGGGGTCCAATCACAAGAAATTTTGGTAGGTGACCGCAAGTTTTGTCTCTAGACCAGATATCACGATGGCGTCTGTCATCACATGGATTCTGAAAAAAAACCAAAAACAAACTAGTTTGAAGTAATGTTCAAATCTTTAATATTCTGTCCAGTTGAATATTTTATATTCTGTCCAAGCTGAAAATGGGGCACGCGGAAGCGGCGATAGGCGGAAGCAGTGATAGCCGGTGATGGCAGCGACCAACTGCCAATCAGCTGCTTGTGCTAAATCAGGCTGTGCTAAAGTTGACCAGGTTGTTTGCTGCTTGCTGCAAGGAGTTAAATTGCTGGGAGGCAGAGGCAGATTTGTTCCCCAAAAGCTAGGTGCGTCTTTAATTTAATTTAATTTAATTAATTAAATTTATATGCCGCCCCTCTCCAAAGACTCAGGGTGGCTCACAATACATTTAAAAATCATTATAAAAAGACATTGAAAAATTAAAAAACATTAAAAACATTAAAAACTCATTCACACCATTCATGGCCGGATCTTGTCAGATCACAAGAGCGAGATCAACGGCCCCAGGCCTGCCGGAAAAACCAGATCTTCACTGCTTTTCAGAAGGGCAATAGGGTGGGGATGGTTCAGACCTCAGGAGGTTACTGGTTCCAGAGAGCTGGGGCAGCCACAGAGAAGGCCCTCCCCCGCAGGCCCTCCAGCCGACATTGTTTAGCTGACGGGACCCGGAGTAGACCAACTCTGTGGGATCTTACTGGTCGCTGAGAGCTATGTGGCAAAAGGCGGTCTCGAAGATAACTTGGCCCTGAGCCATGTAGGGCTTTAAAGGTAATAACCAACACCTTGAATTGTGACCGGAGACCAATAGGGAGCCAGTGCAGCTCACAGAGAATTGGTGTAATGTGGGTGTACCTAGGTGCACCCATGACAGCTTGTGCGGCTGCGTTCTGGACCAACTGTAGCCTCCAAACACTTTTCAAAGGTAGCCCCATGTAGAGCGTGTTGCAATAATCTAACCGTGAGGTGACAAGGGCATGAGTGACTGTGAGGAGAGCCTTCTGATCCAAGTCTTATACTTCGGAGTGTCTTATAGTCCGAAAAATACGGTATCTCATGGAAACTACCTTTAAGTACACCTTAAAATACTAGGCATTAGAAGGACAGGTCTGGGGATCCATCCTTCAGAGCACCAGGTGAGTCAACCCATCATATTGGTTTCCATGTGTGCATACTCCATTGCAAGATCCTTCTTTTTGGTGCAAAGGGATGAAGTTCCTCCTTTGCTGTCAAATGACTTCTAGACTGTTTGTTATTCTTTATAAAATATGAAAAGGTGTCAGGAACTTCCCTCGCATGCAATTCTTAAAGCCTAATTATTCTATAACATAATTGTCTACTTTATCTCATTGTTAATTCACCTCACACAGCCAATTCATCAAAACAAGTTGCAGTAAAGCAATACAGCAGGAAAATTAAAAGCTGTTTTCCCTTCTCATCTTGATTTCTCTTTTTCTCTCATTAATATCAACCAAGCTGAGAGTTGATACTTTAGAGCCTGACTCCAGGTAGGTGTTAATGAAGGTAATGTAACCACCAGTTCCTTCTCTGCCAAGCAATGTGCTCTTAGAAAAACATGCTGATTTTGAAAAGGAAATGAAATGGATCTATCAAGCTATGCAAAACAGATTAAAATCTGTTGTTAATTTTTCCTTTTCTATTTTATTTTTTGCCAAGCAGTCTTCACTGCAACGATATTGCAAATAAATATTGGGATCATGCTGTTCAATCAAATAGATGTTACCTTACCTGCCAGAGTGGGTCCTTCTGTTCTGGAAAGAGCTCAAAATATTTGTGAGCCAACTGAATTGGACGTAGTGTCTGCAGCTTCAGGTTGGTCCAGCTTTGAACAAAACTGGCCAGATTGACAAATGTGTATAACCCTAGTCGGTCATTCCCGTAGTTAGACAAGTGGGTCATGAAGATACTGATCTGAAAATAAACACAGAAATGTTAGTGACTTGTAATAGCAGGAGGATTTCACTGGGTGGCATTAGGTATATTTCAGATCTGGATATGTTGCCTGTTTTTAAAAAGCTGTATTAGCAAACTACTTCAATTGCTGTTCAAGGATGTGCTATGTATATTTTAATAGATGTATTCGGTTAAAATTTAAATAACAAAAGAGAATAGCAATTAATAGGCCATCTTTGTATGTTGGCACATACAAACTGCTCCCATAATTGAATGTTACAGTCAATCTATACAGTAGCTGTAATGTAATTCTGATGCATTCACTTTCCACATTTTTGATGGTTATGGCACCTGTGTGGTAATAGAAACTCACAGAATTTGTTTACACTTCTGAAAAGTATAATTTGTCTTCAGAAATATTTCCCTTTGCTCACATCTATTTTTAAAATTCAGTTTGGCCCTAAAGTGAAGGTCTGTTTGATTTTCTCAAAGTTGATTTCCTCTTTTAAAACTCATAGTAGTTTTTTAAAACTCATAGTAAGTGATAAGGAGTCTTCCAGACCTCCTTGTATGATACACAAAGTTTTGTTTGAAGAAAATATGTTTTCTTCTATCTTTTCTACAATGTTATTTTATTCCCTTTTGAATGATTATGGCTTTTCAGAAAGTGATAGATTAAAATCTGAAGAGCATAATGGAAAATAACTTTCATAAAGGTACAGTCACTACTTTATTAAGAGATACCCCTTATCTAATCTAAGGATTTATTGTAAAATTAATCAAAATTAGGATATGTCTCGGAAATATACAAATTGCTCTTAAACAGATCAGGATCTAATGATAAATCTACTTTGTTTCATTCACTTCTATTTAAGCAAAAATATGCCTTTTTAATGGAAATGTAAATTAATGCCACTATTGCAATTACAGGAAAATTGCAATTTTAAAAAAATTGTAGCAGTTAAGGCATTGTTTGAAAAGTCCTATATACCTGTAGAAGGAAAGCTATTGCGGGAACCATTTCTTCTTCTCAAATATAGGAAGCGTAAGGAATTCTCTGATACAACATTTTACCTCAGTGTACTAATCAACTTTCAACATGGAAAATGAAGGAACACAGCTGTATTTCTCCATGTATTCAACATTTATGAGGTAGAATAATCTGTCCACAGCAGCCAACTTTCTCAGTTTACAAATAACTTAAAGATATTCTGTTGATGATTAGGAAAAGAAAATCTCACTATTATTTATATGAATGGGCAAGCCTTTTCCTTTTTTTAAAAAAAATAATAATTAGCTGAAGTTTAGGAAATTTCTCAGGGTGGGAAGTATGGATTTCATGGACTTATCTTTGTCCATCACATTGATTGTGCATGAATTATCCTTGGTAGCATTGCATTCATGAGTATAACCAAGTACCGTATAAGAACATTTGCTCAACTGATACAGATCTTACTCAGCATGATTACATATGGATGATTTAAGGAAACCTATAATTAACGTAACTACCATACTATTCCTTAGCAAGAAGTGATTCTGAATATGAAGACATGCAAGTGCATTTTAAAGGAAGCAGTACATGTAACTGCCTGTTCTTTTTATATATTTAAATTTATAACCTACTCTTCCTTTAGATATGCCATTGTATCAATCCTCCCCTCTTTCTTTTACAATTGAATAATATTTTGGTGATTCAAGCATTTAGCATTAATGATTCAAATGGAAAAAATTCACCCTCTGCTGTGTTTTTAACATTATAAACAGCCTTCCTCTGTAGTGTACATCCAGGAGATATGAAAAAGGAGTCTCATTATCTATACATGTATTCAGGGATAGTATTCACTTATCTTCGCTACTGGTTCACAAATGTGAGTGTGCACACATGCAAATGTGAGCGCACGCCATCTCCGCGCATGCACAGAGCATCAAAAATGGGATGTGATGACGTCCAGGCGGGTGGGTGGAGCCTCCCGCCGCTGCTACCATTTCCCCCGAATCAGATAGAACTGGCTAAGTACCACCACTGCATGTATTGCTGTCCAAAGCATGGTTTTTAAATTCTATGAGAACGCAGCTTCAAGTGCTTAGGAATTCTTGGGCAATGGGAAACTATTTTTCAGCACAAATCTAGGTGTTAGGTTATTGCATGTAATTGTGGAGGGATTTGAACAAAAGAATAGACCATTCGTGTGTTTCTTTTCAAGTGCGGGGAGGTGGATATTCATTAATACATTTTTCTGTGTTAGCAAGAAGGCAGACATAGGGCTTTTATAACATTTCTATGTTCTACGCTTTTGATTATATGTCGTTCGAGTGTGCAATGCCTCAGAGGGCATAACATATGAAGCAGGTTCTAACAGGTTCTGGAGAACCGGTAGCGGAAATTTTGAGTAGTTTGGAGAACTGGCAAATACCACCTCTGGCTGTCTCCAGAGTGGGGTGGGAATGCGGATATTGCAAAATCCTTCCCCTGCCACGCCCAACAAGCCACGCCCACAGAACCAGTAGGGAAAATTTTTGAATTTCACCCCTGATATGATGGCACAACCGAATACATCTCTTGAGCTCGTTAAGCCAAATATTTTTTTCTGTTGTGATCACGTAAATACCTGAACAGAATAACGTTTGTGTATGGGAAAAGACATGGCTGGTTTAAGGAGTCCATTTTCATGTCTTCTCATACTGAAGTCCATTTCTGCTTTTGAAGTGAATTGCGTGGCCCTAATGTATAGTTTTGCTTTAAGTGTTTCTTGGATGGAAAGCTAAATTGAAGTCTGGCAAGCCTGCCATAATTTAGAGTTGCATTTACACCATCCCTTCTGATTTCTACAATAACCACAAGATAGAAGCCATGTGCTTTCCATTTTCACTCCCACACTTCCTGCCAATGTGCCACTTCTTTAACAGTGGGTTTAATAGTGTTTAAAAACATGTCCATCAGTTTGCTAAATTATTTATAAAGCTTTTAGTACATCCATATGGTGAAGATGGAAGGAACTGTGGAGGCATTTCCCTCGTGACCTATCCTTAGCTCTATTAGTGCTGAATGTACTTTATTTCATAGAAGGTCATTCAGACTGTTTTCATCTTGTTTCTTTCACCCTCTTATGAGCAATATTTAATGAGTTTGTAGTCTTTTTTAAAAAATCTGTTTGCTGAAACATTAAGACTTGGTGTAAATTCACTTGAAATAATGGCAGTATCATGACTATCCATAAAATTACCTCAGGACCATTTTTATTCTAGCTCCCTATAAGTAAACTCAACAGAAGAAAATGATATTTCTAAAATCTATTTTAGAATTTTTCAAGGACATAGCTAGTAGATACTAATTTAAATATTTTATTTATTTTCTAACTCACATATTTATGTTTTTTAAAAAAACAAAACACAAAGCATACATATAATTTTTATCGTTCTGCTGATTATGTCACAATAATGTTTAGTTAGTCATATTTCAATACAATTTCAGGATATGCTGTTGTGACATTTTTTACAGAACCTCTAAAAGACATAAAACAATTATAGTTGCAATATTTACAATATTTACCAGAGCCATGGTGGTGCATTGGTTAGAATGCTAATTCTGCCAACTGCCAGCAGTTTGATTGTCACCGGCTCAAGGTTGACTCAGCCTTCCATCCTTCTGGGGTCAGTAAAATGAGGATCAGATTGTTGGGGGCAATATGTTGATTCTCTAAATCGCTTAGAAAGGGCTGTAAAGCACTGTGAAGTAGTATATAAGTCTAAGTACTATTGCTATTTCCTGTTAGTTTTTCCTTTCTTTTTCATATGTGCTTCCTTGATTCAAGGATAATTCTTCCTGCTGAGTATTATCTGAACTGTGTCTGTGTCTCCATTATATTTTCTAATTTATTTGGCTTCAGGACAAGACAGTGCAGACAATTAGAGTTTGGTATTTGGATGATGGCTCCTTCCTGCCAAGTTTTTAAGGAGTATTTCTGGCCATCAGACCTTAACAAAGGTAGTAGCAGAAATCAGTAATTAAATAGTGTTGATTCTATCCATAGTTCAACTAGAAACCCATTTGTGTCTCAGAGTTACTGGAGCTCCTGTTACAATATAAAGGCAATGTTTGATATAGTTACCTAATAGTAATTTATTCAAAAGAACTGTAGGAAAAACTTTTAAATATGTAGAATTTATGGCTCTTTATAGTTCACCTTGTTTTTGTGGAAATCAAAGGATCATAGTTAGTGGTAATGTGAACCATCAAATCCAATTTCCTGTTCTAAATTTGAATAAATCTAATAGGAGGTAGTCATCACCTCTTTGATTAATTGTTCCACCTTTCTGCTTCTCTTAACATTAGGAAGTTTTTCCTTAACATTCATGTAGAATCTGTTTCCTGTAAATAAAATAAATTATTCACTCTCTTGTATTCTGGGATGTATTCTTCTCTTTGACATTCCATCAGAAATATTATTTACTTTTATTTATTCATCATATTTATATGTCTGCCCATCACATAATCAAATGCTTCTTGGCATCATACACCAAATAAAATGTTAAAATTATAAAAGGCACAAAATTGAAAAATGATTGGATGAAGACCAGCTGTTAATTATACTGGAGCCATCTCAATATTTTGCCAGTTCTCTATGGTCTCCAAATCTGATGACATAACCTTAAGTGACTTCCAGAAAGTTAAAAAGAACTAGCCTCATTTCAAGGGAAAGAATTTATATATATATATATATATATATATAAACGGCTGTGTGTGTATGTTTCATCATAACTCTGGAATGCCTCGAGCAATTTCAACCAAACTTGGTACACAGATGACTTACTCTTTGGAAAAAAATAATGTTTTTATTTCATTTTATTTTTATTTTACCTCAGTGTGTGTGTTCTGTTAAGAGGCAGCCTGTTATGCCTTAAAATGGCTTCTAATGTACTGCCTTAAAATAGCTTCTACTGTGCAGCACAGTGGAGTTGCCATGGTAACGGCTTCACATTACTCCACAAGGGGGCTCCCTCTGGTAAAGGGGAAAGTCTAACATTAGAAATTATGTTTGGTCCAGACATTTTCAACAAGGCTTTGATTATTCCTAAGGACAAATGTACGGCCATGATCAATAAAACATTACAGTAACTCGGCCTACTGCACCAACTACGAGACTGATACGACATACTTCATGCAGATTACATACGAAAAAAGAACTACAACATTGAACATCTTAGTGCATATATTGCAGACAAGAAGCCACTTCTAAATCAAGATCAGAAAAAAGCATACCAAATGATCATTGATCAGCTAGCAAAACAACAAGGTAATATCATTTTATTTACCGCTTCTAGGGGCACAGGGAAAATGTTTTAAACTAATTTAATTCTAGCCGAAATCAGGGCTCAGAGTGAAGTTTCTCTTTCTGTCTAATATAGGATTGGGATAAATAAATACCGAGGCAATGCCAGGTTATCTGCTAGTGTTCTATAAAATGGAACAGAAAAGGTCCAGTGCCTAGGACCATGATGGCGAACCTATGGCACACATGCCACAGGTGGCACACGGAGCTATATCTGTGGGCACGGAAGTGTTGCCCTAGCTCAGCTGTAGCCCTCATGCGCGCGCCAGTCATCTGATTTTCAGACCTTCTGGGCTTACCAGAAGCTAGGAAATGGGCTGTTTCTGGCCTCCAGAGGGCCTCTGCGGGGGTGGGGAAGGCTGTTTTTGCCCTCCCCAGGCTCCTAGAAAGCTCTGGAGCCTGGAGAGGGTGAAAACAGGCCTACCAGGCCCACCGTGCCATCGCGTGCCAAAAGCAGGGGTCACACATGCATGTGCGGGGGGCCGGGCGCAGCATTGAATTATGGGTATGGGCACATGCGTGCACAACCCACCGCACTCCCCCCGCTTTTGGCATGCAACAGCAAAAAGATTAGCCATCACTGGCCTAGGATCTTCCTAATGACGTTCTTTAGTGGATGGGATTGACAATATACCACTTTTCTGGATCTGGTGGGGTGGGAAGAGGTAATCAGGTAGAGGTGGTCCTTAAAATAACCAGTCCCATGCCATGCAGGGCTTTCAAAGTTAAAACTGGCACCATGATTTGTTCCAGAAGCAGATTTGTAAGCAGTGCAACTCACAGAGTAGATTTACAGTATAACACATATTTGTCTAGAAACACACAAATAATTGCTCACACTGCTGCATTCTGTGACAGCTGAAGCCACACGAGTAATAAGACTTCATTGATAATCAGAGTAAAATAGAGAAGTTCTAAAATTTAGTTAATTCTGGTATTTAAGAAGACTATAAAACTGCTTGTTTTAAAAGATATCTCAGATTTAATTCATGCATTACCTTCTCTTGTTTGATATTCTCCTGCCTCTCTTTCTGAGGAATGGAACATCACCACTCATCTTTCTCTCTCATTCCTTTCATTATTACTATTTAGATTTGTTGTGGAATATCTTTACTGTTAATTTTTTCTATAAACTAAAGTGAACCCAACATACTTATTTCATAACACCCACTCACTTTTGTATTCAGACCATATGGATTTAATATCCCTATATTTTTTCCATCATATTTCTTCTTTTTTTCTTCACATACGCTTTTTTAAATAACCGATTCTCACTGCATACAACATATTCTTATGGTTTTTTTTAAAAAAACATAGCCAATTCTGTCTTCCATAAAGAAGAAGTAGAAGCATCTTTTAATAGATGAACTTTTTGCTAATTTAATCAGTGGTGGGATTCAGCCAGTTCGCACCACTTCGGGAGGACCGGTTGTTAACTTTCTGAGCAGTTCGGCAAACTGGTTGTTGGAAGAAATCATTAAGGCAGAGAACTGATTGTTAAATTACTTGAATTCCACCACTGAATTTAATGGATGAAATTTTTGTTGATCAGTTAACCAACGTATGTAGGAAACACAGCACAATAGTAATGGGGGACTTTAACTACCCTGACATCAACTGGGAGACAAACTCTGCAACAAATGTCTCATCAATCAGATTTCTGATCAACCTAGCTCATAATTTCATCACCTAAAAGGTAGATGAGGCAACTAGAGGAACAGCTATACTGGATCTTATTCTTACCATCAGAGAAGAAGTCATAGAAGGGATTGAAGTTGCAGGAACTTTAGGGAAGAGTGACCATGTCATATTAGAATTCAATATCAAACAGACACAAGTAACAGAACATAATCAAACCAGTATCTTAGACTTTAAAAGAGCTGGTTTACCAAACTCAGAGGGAACTTGGGAAGGATGCCATGGGTCAAAATCTTAAGGGGGAAAGCAACTCAAGAAACTTGGGAAACTCTGAAAAATACAATTATAATAGCCTAGTCCAGTTTAATACCACTAAAAAGAAAAACAAACAAACAAACAAGAAAACCAAGGAGAAAACAGCATGGTGCACAAAGAAATATCAGACCAACTGAGAAAAAAAAAGGATAATTTCAAAAAATGGAAAGGGGGACACATAACTAAGGCACAATACCAACAAATAGTCCGGACCTGCCAAGGTGAAATTAGGAAAGTTAAGGCTTTGAATGAAGTAAGACTTGCAACAAATGTAAAAAAACAATTTACAAAGTTTTTAACAAAACACATAAAAAACAAGAAAAAAAATCAAAGAAACAATAGGTCTACTAATGGGAGAAGATGGCAAAGAAGTAACAAGTAGTAAAGAAAGAGCAGAATTGCTTAATTCATACTTTGCACCTGCCCTCATGCAAATAGAAAATGCTACTCAATTTACCAAAACCAGAACCATAAATGACAGGTTAGGAATGCAAATTAAAATATAAAAAAATAAGGCAAGAGAACACCTGTTTGTTCTAGACAGATTCAAATCACCGGCTCTTGATAGACTACACCACAGAGTTCTGAAAGAACTGGCAGACGTGATTTTTGAATCATTGAAATTTATCTTTCAAAGTTCTTCGAGCACCAGAAAACTACCTGAGAACTGGAAAAGAGCTGATATTGTTCCCATCTTCAAAAAAGGAAGGAAAAAAAAACAGATCCAGGAAATTACAGAACAATCAGCCTGACATAAATATCCAGAAAGATCTGGGAACAGATAACCAAGCAACAAATTTGCAAACATCTGGAAGCAAACAATGTTATAACTAGAAGCCGACATTGATTTGTCAAAAACAGATCATGCCAAACAAATCTTATTTCATTCTTCAACAAAATGACTAAATTAGTGATTCAGTGAAGTGCTGCAGACATAGCATACTTAGATTTCAGTAAATCATTTGATAAAGTAGACCACAAACTACTTCTTGGCAAGCTAGAAAAATGTGGGATAGACAGTACCATCACCAGATGGTTTTGTAACTGGCTGACAAATTGTATCCAATGGATAATCCTCAACAGGAATATATCTACATGGAGGAAAGTAAACAGGGAGTAACTCAAGGTTCCATTTTAGGCCCAGTATTCTACAATGTCTTCATAAGTGATCTAGATGAGGGAACAGAAGGCAAACTCATTAAATTTGCAGATGACACTAAGCTGGCAAGAATAGCCAATACCCCAGAAGACAATCTCAAGATCCAAAAAGATATTGACAGACTTGAACACTGGGCCTTATCTAACGTAGTGAAATAAATTTAGGATTTTACAATTTGGCAAGAAAAACCAACTGTACAGGTACAGACAAGGTGAAACCTGGCTTAATGCCAGTATCTGTGAGAGGGATCTTGGAATCTTAGTGGATAATCACTTAAATATGAGCCAACAATATGGGGCAGCAGCCAAAAAAGTCAATGCAATTTTAAGCTGCATTAATAGAGGGACAGAATCAAGATCACATGATGTTCTAATACCATTTTACAAAGGCTTATTAAGACCACACTTGGAATACTGAATCCAGTTTTGATCACCACAATATAAAAAAGATGTTGATACTCTGGAAAGAGTGCAGAGAAGAACAACAAGAATGATTAGGAGGCTGGAGGCTGGAACATACGAAGAATGGTTATAGGAGTTGGATATGTCTAATCTAATGAAAAGAAAAACTAGGGGAGACATGACAACAGAGTTCCAATATTTGAGGGATTCCCTCAAACACATGGGTGTCAAGCTATTTTCCAAAGCAAGACAAAAAACAAGACAAAAAGCAAGACAAAAAACAATGGATGGAAATTAGAAGAGGAGCAATTAGAACTAAGGAGAAATTTCTTAACAATGAGAGCAATCAATCAATGGAATAGTTTGCCTAGCTTCAGAAGCTGTGGATGCTCCATCACTGGAGGCTTTCAAAAAGAGATTGGATAACCATTTGTCTGAAATGGCATAGGGTCTCCTGCTGGAGCAGGGGTTGGATTGGAAGACCTCCAAGGTCACTTCCAAGTCTATTATTCTGTGTTTTATGTTCAGTGCTAGTTTTGCTTATTCCTAGGGACGACATATATCTAATCTCCTACCAGCTTTTGCATGGCTTAACATTTCTTTAGCCATCTCATTATCTTTGGGAAACATTCTATTAAGATATTCAAATTAGTCTTTTTTTTTTACCATTTGAAATTATGGGTGAGATTCAAGGTGCTGGTAATCACCTATAAAGCCCTACATGGCTTAGGCCTGGGGTATTTGGTGGACCATCTGTGACCAGTGACAGCTCCTCATCGCCCGGTGCGTTCCCAGAGGGAGGGCCTCCTTGGGTGCCATCGGCCAGACAATGTCGGCTGGCGACCCCTAGGGAGCGGGCCTTCTCTGGGGCGCACCTACCCTGTGGAATCAGCTCCCCCTGGGGCTCCGGGTGTCCCCTGACCTTCGCTCTTTCCGCCGTGACCTTAAAACATGGCTATTTCACCTGGCCGGCTTGGACTGAAGGGGTTTTAGAGGGGATTTTGATGGTTTTATAGTTTGATTGGGTACTTTTAAAGGAAGGATTGGACTGTATGTGTTTTATTGTTGTGAGATGACCTGAGTCCTTTTGGAGATAGGGTGGCATATAAATCCAATCAATCAATCAATCAATCAATCAATATTTTTTATTTACTTGCCAAATACAAATATTTGGGATTATCATAGGTTGATTTTCAGATTTTCAGGTGCATACTACTAGTGATCTAAATTTTGTTGCAAATTGTTCACGTTTTCAGTCCACCACACCACATCATTTCATACAAAACATATACATATATTCATGAGTTCCTAACTACCACAGGTCTAATATTATAAGCATTCCTTATATGTTCATCTATAAATATACTAACAACCAAGTTTATTTTTGTCAAACACCGATTTCTTTCCACCCCCACTTGTTGGATGTTTGGGCGCCTGATTATTAGCGCAGCTCTAACACAACAAAGATAATGTCATGACAAATAAATGTTTCACTGCAAAAAAGATAATTTTAGAGGTGTTTATCTTTTTTTGAAAAAAACCATTAGTTTATCTTTTAAAAACCTTTTATGAACTTGCTCTTTATAATCTTTGGAATAAGGGAGATGAATTGAGAAACACATTGTAGGGAACTTTGTAGACAATGAACATATGTCATGTAAAGCTTCATTTCAGGAGATGTTTTAAATATACCAGACTGTGTCAGATATTGCCTACGTATGATGCCCCAGGCACCAGAAGGGGTTAAGTCTTCTAAGTCTACAGACATCCCATGTGACTGTATAAACCAATGAACTCCCTTATTGGAGTCATACCCACAAATCAATTGGATATCTTCCCTAATTCTCTCCATCCATCTCAGCAAGACAGCAGTGAACTTCTCTCCCTCTCAACCTCTGAGTCATACAATTAGGGTAATAAATGCAGCAGGACACCCTGTTCATTATTGTATATTTGTAAATAATAAAATAAGTTTTAAACCTGAAGCTGTATGGCCTAAATAACTTCCGCATAGACTGAATGAGCACGACCATCAGTATATATCTGACAAATGGTAGCAGACGATGGAGAATTATTGCTCAGGTCTATGAATTTTTGTAATTTTTTTAAAAAATCGTAGAACGTTTTACCTAACATGGAATCCTTGAACCTGAACGAATTATCTTTACAAGAGATTGATGCATTAACCATATCCTTAACAAAACAGCACCAATCATTAACCAAAAGACTAAAAAAAACTTTCTATTGAAGCTACACTGCAAGTACAAACCTCTTTACAAAAGGACCCAACTTTTTTTCCTTCTCTTCACTCGAACACCGAAAGACCAGACCCACGCTTACAACCACCTTGCTTCGATCTCCATTCTACTCCACCTCATGACTCTCATCAAGGACTTCAACCTTCTGAATCCCTTGTATGTTCCAACCCTCCAACTTCAGACCAATTTTTATTTTCTCAAGCTTCTCCAAAACAGCATTTATATCAAGCTTTACATGCGACAGGCCTGCTAAATGCAGGCTGGACTCCTCAAAGAACTCTTGAACTGTTAAACACCCTTTCAACCTCACCAGACCTGGTAAGCGACAATTTTTTGCTTCAACCCACAGATTCCAAGACTGAACTTTTAAACACCCATTTTATTACAAATCCTCCCTCTCCACCTATTGACTTTATTGCTTCCAAAATGGCTTCCACCTTCCTCGAAAGCATGGCTTCAAAAATGGCTGACAAAATGGCCGCCCCCATACCCCACCATGCGGTCCCCAAAATGGCTGACAATTTATATGACCACACTTTAAACAAAATGATGTCTACCACTTCAGACCACAAGATCTCAACCAACCCCCTTACCCCCATACATCCTCCTACCCACCCCACAACTGGAGATATTCAGACTGATTCCCTATCTTCTTCATCCAGAGCACCGAGTTCGAATCCTCCCAATTTCTTTTCCGATTTTCAGAACTTTTCTATTTTTGCTGCCGCTGCAGACCTCCCCATCTACACCGCTGCAGCTGTAGCAGCTGCAAATATTTCTACTGATACCAATATTGTTTCCAATGTAAAAAGATCTTTCTCAGTTTTTGCAGCTGCCGCCTCGCTCCCCCCCTCATCGCCGAAGATGCCGCCACCGCTGCTGCTGCTGCCGCCTCCAACATCACCGATGCCCCGTCCAAACAACAAATTCACACGATTTTTGCAGCCTTTGCATCAAAAGCCAACCTACCTTCTACTGCAGCCGACGCTGTCGCAGCAGCTCTTCCGAATCAAACTACAACCACCATCTCCATTATTCCTCCTATTGTTGAATCACCTACAACATCTTCTCTCACACCAAATGACTCCAATCAACAATCCAATGTTCAATTACCTATCTCTGCTAACAGTAACTCATTTCAGCCTTCTATTACTGTAAACTGTAATGATTTAAATATTGAAACTAATAATTCCTTGTCTTTATGTACTAATGTAAATTTATCTTTAGAAATTGAAACTGTTTTGCAACATTTTAAACAACATGGCCCATTACCTTTATCCCAAACTTCAAAAAATTACAAACCTCAGGTAATAATTTCCCTACTTGGGAACATGAAACTCATTTACATCTTTTAAGAGAAGGCACATTCCTTATTATTGAATCTCCCCCTAACAAACCTTGGTCATCTGACTTAACTTTTCTTCACAATAGTGTTTATGCCACTCTTATGTCAACTTTAGAAAGTGATATTGTTCATTCTATACCTACAGGTTTTACTGCACAAGAAGTATGGCAATACCTACAAAAACATTACAACACACCCTCGCCTGCAACTATCGCTACTCTTGCCGGTGACTTTTATAGCACCATATATAAACCAGGCACATCTATGGCCAAACATCTTTTCCACCTCGAATCCATGCGAAAACAACTGATTCAACGCAATCATCCTGTACCTGAAACTGCCATGATTGGTATCATTTTTAATTCTATTAAACACTTTCCTGGTTGGTCAGGATTCATAAATAGTCTCCACTCCCTACCCACCCACATGTACACCGTCGCTGAAATCAAATCCAAATTAATAGATGAAGATAGGAGACGATCTAATGCTTATAAACATACATCTGAACCTCTCTATGATAGAAGACTCTACCATACTGATAGATACCTTACTTCTTTTGACCACCCCTTTTATTCTAAACATGATTCCCATCCTTCACATTCTTCACACAAACCCTTCTGCCAAAACTGGCAGAACCACCCCTCTCAATATCAAAATAATTTTAATTATTGTAACTATAGAGGACGTTATCATACCTACAACTCCCATCCTCCACACGGTGATAACACCACCCACACTCATGATACAAGGGAATACACCCCTACAGACAAGACTAACAAAAGATATCATACTATCAAAGAACATACTGAACCTAAAAGATCCATGCACACTGAATTTTACATTAGAAAGGGTCCCACACACAAAGATTATAAAGACAGAAGGGGACAACCTACTGAACAATCTATATATTCTAACTCCGAATCCCAAACACTTGGCATATTTCCCAACACCCAACAATACCTGCGTGACACCACGCACCTATGGGTCATCGATTCTGGAAGCATACACCATACCACCAATGACAAATCCATATTATATGATATTCTCCCAACCAATATCTCTATTACAGCAGCAAATGGTACTTCCAATACAGTTGAGTATGAAGGATCTATCTTTATACCCGGTATAGGGGAAATTAGTCAAGTGCTCTATACACCTACCTTTGGCCACAATATTTTGAGTACTTCAAAATTAGGTAAAATCGGTTTTAAAGTATCTCTTGATGATCAACATGGTTTTATAAAATCCAAACATGATAACAATATTATTGCCAATATTTCTGTCATTAATGATTTACCCTTTCTTATTCCAGATTCCTTTACATCTTCCTCACCCACGACTCAACTACCTCAATCCTCATCGAGACCTGACCCTGACAATCATCCCGACCGTACCCCTGCCACCCACCACGAAGGTACCACACCTCACCATATCAATACACATGACACTTCCGACTCACATAATGACCAACACACCATACCACACCTCTCTCCAACTTCACCAACATCACAAACCCAACGAACCTCAAAAACAAAAATTCAAACTCATATAGGTGAACCTTTACATGATAATTGTGCCCATTTATTACACAGACGTTTAGCACATGCCAGTACTGTTGCTGTAGACAATACTCAAAATTTTTCCCAAGGCGTCTGCACTAAGGATTGCCCTATCCAACTTGACTGTGAGATTTGTAAAGCTGCAAAATCAAAGGCAGCCCCAATTCCCCACACCAGCACTAGACGATCAAAACACATATACGAATTGGTACACATTGACATTGTAGGCCCTTTTCCACTTTCTTTGGGCAAACGGAAATATTTTTTGAATTTAGTCGATGATTTCAGTCGTTTTGGACATATCTATACTCTTACTGAAAAATCTCAAGCCTTTCAAAAAATAAAAAATTTTTACACTCTCATACAAAACCAACACAACATCAAATTAAAGAAAATTCAAACAGATTGTGGAGCCGAATTCACATCTGTACAATTTCAAAACTGGATTGACTCCAAAGGCATTATACATTACAAAACATCTCCTTTTACCCCCCAGCAGAACGGGATTTGTGAAAGGAAAAATGGAATCTTACAGACCATGATGCGCAGCGTCATGTTAGATGCTGATGTACCCCCTAGCTATTGGGCAGAAGCCCTTGCATATGTCAATTACACTTTTAACCGCACATGGAATAAGGTTATTAACCAAACACCCTATTTTCTTGTATATGGCACTCAACCACACCTCACACATCTTCGCGTTTTTGGCTGCTTTGCATATGTCAATATCCCCAAACCACTCAGACGGAAGGGGAATGAGGTGTCCAAAAAATTACGTTTCGTAGGATATGCACCAGGTTCGAAAGCATATCGATTCATAAAAAACAACAACACAGTAATAATTTCCCGTTCAGCCACATTCATAGAAAACCACAACTGGACCAAAATACACTCAAATGACTCATACGTATTAACCCAAGAACCAAATACATCAGATACACCACAGAGAATTCAACATGTACAAACAACAACACCAAAAGTTACACCTCGAACAAACAACACAGATACACAACTACCAATCAGAAAATCCAAACGAATTACACAAGGCATCCCACCTAAAAGATTTGACGTGAACAATGTGACACAGACAAACCAAATACCCATCACTCCAAAAAATTTTAAACACATGCTCCAATTACCGGAATCAGAACAATTAAAATGGTGGGACGCTATGTCCAAAGAAATGGACTGTTTAATAAATTTAAAAGTATTCACAAAAACAACACCTCCACAACACAAACACCCAATTGGCACTCGATGGGTTTACAAAATTAAAACACTCCCTGACAACACATATCTATACAAAGCACGCCTCGTAGCCCAAGGTTTTGCCCAACGCTTTCCCGAAGATTATGATGAAACTTACTCCCCCACAGTAAAACCAGAAAGCGTAAAAACGGCACTGACTTCAGCCATTATCTCAAATCAAGAAGTCTATCAATTTGATGTCCAAACCGCATACCTCCATGCACCATTAGAGGAGGAAATTTATGTCAATGGGGCACCAGGGTTCCAAGTTGAGTTCGGCAAAACATGGAGGCTACACAAAGGGTTATACGGCTTAAAACAATCGGGCAAGCTCTGGTTTGACTGCCTTACCAAAACTTTAAAATCAATGGGGTATAATCAAATTCGATCTGACCAGTGCGTAATGACAAAACCTTATGAAGGGGGAAAAGAAATTATTTTAATCTATGTTGATGATTTGATTTATATCGGGCCCAATGAACAATCCAGCAAACAATTTGCAAACAAATTAAGAGAACATGTTAATTTAAAGACCTTAGGTCATATAGACCAATATCTGGGTGTACAAATTTTTAAAACTGATAGAGGTTTTTGCTTCTCACAAAAGGATAAGATTGAAGACCTGCTACAAAGATGTGGCATGGAAAACTGCAACCCCACAGATACACCCATGCGCACTGACTATAATAAAATTGCTTATCTAGATGGTAACAAGCATCATGATAAAGCTCAATATCAATCCATCATAGGATCACTCCTTTATATCAGCAGATGGAGTAGACCCGATATATCATTAAGTACAAATCTCTTATCTAGACAAGTAGATGAGCCTAAAGAACAACATTGGGTTGCTATGAAAAGGTTACTCAGATATTTGCATAATACAAAAGATATGGTCTTATTATTAGAACCTGATGAAGGGGTAACCCCAAAACTTACCTGTTATTCAGATGCCGATTGGGCAGGGGATGAAAAATCAAGAAAAAGCACATCAGGCTTTATATACTTCCTAAATGGTTGCCCCATAGATTGGCGCGTTTGTCGCCAAAACTTCATTGCTAATTCCACGGCCGAAGCTGAATATGCCAGTGCTTCTGACGCTTGCACACTTCTCACATGGATATATGAATTAGTTTCAGACATTTGGACACAACCTTCACTACCTATCACTCTCCACGAGGACAATGAGTCCGTCATAGCCTCTTCGGTCAGGGATGATGTCAGCTTCAGATCTCGCCATATTGATATACGTTATAAAAATGTGAGAGACCTAGTTAAAAAGGGTTTTGTTGAATTTGTTTATTGCGATACCAAGGATCAAATTGCTGATTTCTTAACTAAACCTGTACCTTGTGAAACACATTGGAACCACTGCAAATCAGTTGGACTGTACTTATAATTTATTTTTCTTATACTTGTTTATTATTATCTTTGAGCACTGTTCCATCACACTTGGCAATAGAAGGGGTCTGTCAGATATTGCCTACGTATGATGCCCCAGGCACCAGAAGGGGTTAAGTCTTCTAAGTCTACAGACATCCCATGTGACTGTATAAACCAATGAACTCCCTTATTGGAGTCATACCCACAAATCAATTGGATATCTTCCCTAATTCTCTCCATCCATCTCAGCAAGACAGCAGTGAACTTCTCTCCCTCTCAACCTCTGAGTCATACAGTCAGGGTAATAAATGCAGCAGGACACCCTGTTCATTATTGTATATTGTAAATAATAAAATAAGTTTTAAACCTGAAGCTGTATGGCCTAAATAACTTCCGCATAGACTGAATGAGCACGACCATCAGTATATATCTGACAGACTGAATGAAGGGTACTGGTGAAAAGGCATTTGGAATTTCCTTTACTTTTTGTGTGTGCTAGCTAAAGGTTACAGAGAACTGTTCCTGCATTATTTCATGAAAACTGTTAGTCTATAAATATATGCCCAGTTGTCCATATTGAACTATTACTAATAATAAAAGGATTATTTAAAATAAATAAATAAATATTCATGCATGACTAAATATCAGATGGAAAAACTTTCCTATTCCTTTTGGAGGAAGCTGACTCTTGTTGACATTTATTCAACTAATAGAAAAAAGCTCATTATACTTCTGCATTCTTTGACAGAATGTTTTTCCAGGTTACAATTTATTTATAGAAGAGAACATTTATAAAATGATACATGATGACTTTTAAAATAGATTTATGTATTCTACATTCTAATTCCTCCTCTTCTTCCTCCATTTATTTTTCCTTCTCCACTTCCTCCTCCTCCTCTTCCCACTGTCTGTCTGTCTTTTTCTCTTTTTCTATCTGCTCGTAGCTGAACATGACATTAAATTTTATTCCACGGTTTTAGAAAACATTGCTTCCAATAGAAATGTGCAGTCATAATGCCAATGGTTTAGGAAGATATGATGCTGAAATCGTTCTATTTCGAAAAGGAAAATTGATTCTGTTGCAGTTTTTTATTTGGATGCAATTAGTAGAAAAGTCTCAAGTTCAAAAAAAGAAAAAGAAAAAAAATGATTTCCATTTCTGAAAGGAGGTGAAAATATGTGCGTACTTGTTTTGTATGTATGCGTGTGAACAGAACTACAAAATGAGACAGAAATAAAATAGCAAGTGAAAAAGTCAGCAGCTGCAAATTGAAATGTTATAGTAGGTGAAGATGATTATACACACCATCTCCATATATCCTGTGGTATATGTTTATGAACAATGTCAGTTTTAATCTAAAAACTAAGGAGGGTTTTTGTTTTTTGCTTTCTTAATGCAGCCTTCAAATAGAATGTTAATTATGTGGATTAACTTTCTTTTTTGTGCTATTTGTACCATCTTTCAGCATCTTGGAATCATATTATTGTTACAGGCAGAATGAGTAAATAATGAGATGTTAAAATCTCTTGAGATGAGCTAATCTTAAATCAATATTAAATATTCAACATGATGTAAAAAATTGAAATATTTTGTTGTGCGTATGAGCCATCTACTGTGTGTTGAAAACAATATTTTATTTTACCTTGGATGCATTAGATATCCTGGGTAGCCAAGAAATCAAACTGCAAAATTGAAAATTGCTTTCTGCTATAGCTATATGAAACTTGTTGAAAGAATGAAAGATGAAAGATATATTCAGCCTGAAACTGAGATTATTAGCAGGCAAAATAAGTGCAATTATACAGCACTTACATATATATATGTATATATAATTGTACAGTATAGCAAGTACATGCTGATTTTTCTATCTAAAATGGCACCTGATAGGACCTTGAAAGCTGGCCTTACCTGTGTTCTGGAACACCATTCCAGAACAAGACCCGATGGCCTAGAGATGGAGCTCTTGCCTCACAATCAGGAAGTTGTGAGTTCGATCCTAGGTAGAGGCAGATGTAGGGTTTCCTGCTTGAGCAGGGGGTTGGACTTGATGACCTGCAAGGTCCCTTCCAACTCTGTTAATCTGTTAAACTGGATTCCCTTTTAAATGAGCCCTTAAAATCTGTGTCAATCTCCAGGGTTTGGATAAGAATATGAGACATATTCTTGTATAATGTTTTTGTCTTTTGAATGGTTGTTGTTTTCGTCTCAGACTTTCTTTGGTAAAAGTCCAGAAAAGTTCATAATGTTATTGATGATATAACTTTTTATTTATTTTTTTTATTGCTAATCTGTAATCTAGAGTTATTGGGATGACCTATGCATCCAAGTGAAGAGAAGGACCAGGAGAGACATGATATCAGTGTTCCAATATTTGAGGGGCTGTCATGGAGAGGAGGGGAGGTTTAACCTATTTTCCAAAGCGCCTGAAGGCAAAACAAGGAATAATGGATGGAAACTGACCAAGGAGAAATTCAAACTCCTAGAAATAAGGAGAAATTTTCTGACAGTGAGAACAATCAACCCATGGAACAGCTTGCCTTCGGAAGTTGTGGGAGCTTCATCACTGGAGGCTTTCAAGGGGAGATTGGACTGCCATTTGTAGGGATGGTGTGGAGTCTCTTGCTTGGGTGGGGGTTGGACTAGATGACCTACAAGGTCCCTTCCAACTCTGTTAATCAATCAGTCTATCTGTCTGTCTGTCTGTCTATCTATCTATCTAATATCTATCTGTCTGTCTGTCTGTCTATCTATCACCTATTATCTATCTATCTATCTATCTATCTATCTATCTATCTATCTATCCATCCATATCTATCTATCTATCTATCTATCTATCTATCTATCTATCTATCTATCATCTATTATCTAACTTCATCTATCTTTCTTTCTATCTATCTATCCATCCATCCATCCATCCCTCTCTCTCTCTCTCTCTCTCTCCCTCTCTCCCTCCCTCTCGCTCTCTCTCATAAACAAATAAAATAAAATGACCAAACCTTAATAGAAGCTTTAAAAGTAAGCTTAATTAGGTTTGGTTCCGTAATTCTTAATGGGAAATCATTTTGCTTATTGCAATCATACTGAGCTGCTTATAAGTCACCATGATATCTGTATGTATACAACTACATGCCTGTATGTGCAGTTACAAGGCAAAAAGCAATTGCAAAGACAGAATGGGACAACTCGCTGTGACCAGCTTGTTGCAGCCAACTCGCCACGGCCAACTCAACACAACCAACTTGCTGTGAGACAACTTGCTGTGGCCAATACAACAGTTTAATTTAATTATTTAAAATAATTAAAAATATTTTAATTTTTGTCATTCACATTTCATTTTGTCCCTCTTCTTGTATCCTTTATTTAATGATTCTATTCCACCATTTCTTTGATATTAGTGTAACTCTTGTCCTGTAGTGAGTTGTTCCGACACAAGTTGGCTGTGGTGAATTGGCCGCGGCAAGTTGTCCTAGACCCTTACAAAGAAGTCAATGAATCCATATCTTAGAGCACAGTGTGCACAACATTAATGCTTCATATTAAGAGGCTTTCTTGACAAAAAGGTAAAAGTATGTATAAAAATATTTATATTGACAGAAAGAAATATGAGTGTATATCAGCAGTGGGTTGCAAAACCCGTCGCTACCAGTTCGCTCGTGCACGCATGTACAGAAGTGTCTGGCGTGGGTGGGCAGAGCTGCCAGCACTACCAGTTTGCCGATCCAGGTAGAACCAGTAGCAACCTACCAGTGGTGTACATATATTTTCATGTATACACATGTATTTCGTATATTTGTTAAAAAGGGAAGTCCAGATTGGAAAACAGAAAATGAGAAAATGAAATAGAAATTAATATACTGACATGTATGTCCAGAAATCTAAGGACAAATCTAACAAAAAAAAAATTCTATGAACTCCCAAGTTTCTACTAAATAATGGCAAAGAGATCTGAAAACAGTACAGATTTTCACATAGGCAGCATTTTTATTTACACTCCATTTGGGAGATTCACACAGAGTTTAACTGGTTGTAATAGCAGTTTTGCAAGAATAGATATTTCACTTTGGTTGCCTTTTATATTTGGCACTGCTGATTCTACAAAAGTCTCTTAAGATATAACTACAAATCAAGACATTATTTTGTACTTTGAAAACCTATATTCTAAATCATCCAACCCAATAATTTTCCATTGCATGCTAGAGAGAATGAATATCAAAGATATCCCTGTTCACTGAACCGAACCATAACTTTTAAAACTCCACTGAGTGTTGTCCTGTCTTCAGTCAGTGTTTTTGCCTAAATTTAATTGCCCAGTTGACTTGTTGCAATTATGTGTGCTATGTTCAATACCTTCATAAGCCCTAAAAATGCTATCTTCCAATGACAGATAATAGAGTTTTGCTTGGACAGTATCTCAGGACATATTGCTCTGGGTGGTTTTATTTTTTATGTGTGCAATTCAATTAGTTAAATTAATTAAGCCAGGGGTCTCCAACCTTGGCAACTTTAAGCCTGGATGAAAGCTGGCCGGGGAATTCTTGGAGTTGAAGTCTTCCAGGCTTAAAGTTGCCAAGGTTGGAGACCCCTGAACTAAGCAATCCTATCCCTTATGAATAATACATGCAGGTCAGGGTTCCCTCACTCCTAATTCTACTTGTATTTATTGGATATATAACTCTTATTTTTCAGAAAGAACAACATAATATTTGATATCAGTCTTAATAAAAAGCCTATTCTGTGTTCATCATATTCCTATTCCTTAAACTTAATGGCTTTTAGATTGTTTTCCTTTGCACGATAATGAATGCTGATATTGCAATTAAATCTAAAACGGCAAACCATTAGCTGAGTGTTTGCTGTTATGTTTGAATCTGAAATTGAAAATAATCCTTCAGTTCAGCACTTCTCAACCTTTTCTATGCCCCAAACCCCTAGGAAGTGTTTGATTAATGTTCATGTCCCCTATAAAAATAATGGTGACTTCTGACTCATCATGAAAGGACACAAGCCGGTCTTCATCACACACCCTGAAATTCTCACACCTCTGGTCTTAGCTTATCTGGCTATAGAATACCATCTGGCTCTTTCTCTCACAGGGTGTTGTGGTCTGCCAGCAGCCTGCAGAGCTGGCAGCAGAGTCGGACAGTGAGGAGGTTGGGGAGGAACATGGTCAGTCCTGAAGTCTGGGGAGGGCTTGGACAAGGGCTCTGCATCAGAGGCTGAGATGGGGCCAGGGCCATCTGGGAGTTATGTGCGGACTTCGGAGCCTTCAGAGTCAGATATCAGAGAGGAGGAGCCTGCTCCTAGTGCTGCCAGAAGGCAAGAACAGTTAAAACAAAAAGGGACGACTCAGGAGTAAAGCCCCTCCCATAAAACATAAAGGAAGAACAAAGGCACATGGGCCTTTGCAGGAAGCAACGTTGTGGATGGTGTCGGTTTGTACTTTGAAGCTCTGTTTTTGACTCTGTGTTTCCATGTGGCCTTGCCAAGATAATTGCCAATTAGGTCTTTGGCAGCGTGTCAAAGAAGATAAAGGTGGGTGTTTACCAGCCTTATCCTGAAGGAGTGTGGCAGACTTCTGTTGGACTATTTATAAACCCTTGGTGATTCAGCATGTGCTGTGAATGAAAGGAATTCACAGCCGCTAAAATAAAATAAAAAGGGGTTTGGGGACTAATTGTGTGTTTTTTACTATATCAGGAAGCCTAGGTCAGAACACAGGGTAGAAACAGCTAGGCAATAATAGGGTAATACACTGGCAAGTTGGCAAGGATATCTCACAGGTAAGAAAGACATAGGTGAACATCCTAGGAAGAATTTTGTTAAAAATCCACATTCAATTTGGTCAGATGTAGAAATAGGAAATCATGGCAGATTATCAAGATGGCTGCCTCTTGGGAGCCTCAGGGATCAGAAAATAAGGACTTTAACTCTTCTTTCACTTAAGAGATATTGGACCAAACATTAAAAATAGAATTTGTGTTTGTATTGGAGTCACAGGTAGGCCACACTACTGTAAGATTGCTGAGATTGCTGCTTAAATATCCATTTTTTTTGGTGTTCAAAAAACAACCTACATCTAAATACTAGCAAGACAAAAGAGAAGCTGCTGGATTTCCAGAAGCAGAGAAAGGAACCTGCAGGGGGGCAGTATCAAGGGAGGCAGTGGTGAAATCCAATTTTTTTAACTACCGGTTCTGTGGGCGTGGCTTGCTGG
Organism: Ptyas mucosa; assembly: GCA_012654045.1. Taxonomy (NCBI): domain Eukaryota; kingdom Metazoa; phylum Chordata; class Lepidosauria; order Squamata; family Colubridae; genus Ptyas; species Ptyas mucosa. Next base: position 2,780,253 of record WNWU01000048.1, on the reverse strand, counting down.
GCATGGTGTGGCTTGGTGGGCATGGCAGGGGAAGGATACTGCAAAATCCCCATTCCCTCCCAATTCCTGGGGGAAGGATATTGCAAAATCTCTATTCCCATCCCTCTCTGGTGCCAGCCAAAAGTGGTATTTGCCAGTTCTCTGAACTACTCAAAATTTCCGCTACCAGTTCTTCGAACTGCTCAAAATTTCCACTACCAGTTCTCCCGTACCTGTCAGAACCTGCTGGATTTTCACCCCTGAAGGGGGGCCGTGTGGAGAGAGTTTCCTCCTTTAAATTCCTGGGAGTGCTCATTAATCAAGACCTCACCTGGAAAAACAACATGTCCCTGGTAGTTAGTAAGGTCCAACAGAGACTACATTTCCTTAGAGTCCTGTGGAAAAATCAGGTGGAACAACTACTGATGACTTCTTTCTACCGGTCTATGATAGAAAGTGTCCTTGCATACTGTATAATAGTATGGTATGCTGGTCTAACAGCTGCAGACAGGAAGGCAGTACAGAGAGTGGTCAATTCGGCCCAAGAAACCATTGGTTGCCCTCTAACACCACTGGATGACTTCGCCAGGTCTCACTGTTTCAGCAGAGTAAGGAAGATACTTAGGGATGATTCACTCTCTGGCCAGTGTCTCTTTTCACTTTTACCATCGGGCAGAAGACACCGATGTATAGCCAGATGGACAAACAGGTTTAAAAACAGCTGTTACCCATGGGCTGTCAGACTCCTAAACACAATCACAATCACTCCACCTACATATGGAAACATATGATTAGTTTTTTCTTTCCCAAATTACTTGTATACATTGGGAACTGTATTGTCTTGTATTTTCTGTTATGGATTGCACCAGTAGAGGCTAAACCAATTTTGTTGTATACATGATGTACAATGACAACAAAGACTGTTATTATTACAGTTGTGATCAAAATTATTCAACCCCCACTGAAATTGAGTGTTTTGGCCAGTTTGACATTGATTTTGATCATTCAGTCATCTTGCTTACATTTACATCAAAGAGGCACTTGTAGGTCAGACAAATATAACATAACGTTTATAATGAAATAACCACAAATGTCGTTTCTGTGCTCACATCATTATCAGTTTTATTCAACCCCCAAGTGACATTCAATCTTAGTACTTAGTACAACATTATTTTACAGTTATAACAGCTTTTAAACGTGAAGCATAGCTTGACACAAGTGTCTTGCAGCGATCTACAAGTATCTTCACCCATTCTTCATGGGCAAAAGCCTCCAGTTCAGTCACATTCTTAGGCTTGCGCACTGCAACTGCTTTCTTTAAGTCCCACCAGAGGTTCTCAATCGGATTTAAGTCTGGTGACTGCGATGGCCACTCCAAAATGTTCCAGCCTTTCCTCTGCAACCATGCTCTAGTGGACTTGGAGGTATGCTTGGGATCATTGTCCTGTTGAAAGGTCCAACGTCTCCCAAGCCTCAGGTTTGTGACGGACTGCATCACATTTTCATCCAATATCTCCTGGTACTGAAGAGAATTCATGGTACCTTGCACACGCTGAAGCTTCCCTGTACCTGCAGAAGCAAAACAGCCCCAAAGCATGATTGACCCTCCGCCATGCTTCACAGTAGGCAAGGTGTTCTTTTCTTCATAGGCCTTGTTCTTCCTCCTCCAAACATAGCGTTGATCCATGGGCCCAAACAGTTCTAATTTTGTTTCATCAGTCCACAGAACACTATCCCACAACTTTTGTGGTTTGTCCACATGACTTTTGGCATACTGCAGTCGACTCTTCTTATTCTTTGGAGACAGCAAGGGGGTGCGCCTGGGAGTTCTGGTATGGAGGCCTTCATTACGCAGTGTGCGCCTCATTGTCTGAGCTGAAACTTCAGTACCCACATCTGACAAATCTTTTCTCAGTTCCTCAGCAGTCACACGGGGACTTTTCTCCACTCTATGCTTCAGGTAGCACACAGCAGTCGAAGTCAGCATCTTCTTTCTGCCACGACCAGGTAGCGTTTCAACAGTGCCCTTTGCTTTGAATTTGCGAATGATGCTTCCTATGGTGTCTCTTGGTATGTTTAACATCTTTGCAATCTTCTTATAGCCATTGCCCTTCCTGTGAAGAGAAATCACTTCTTCTCTTGTCTTCCTGGACCATTCTCTTGCCTTCACCATGTTTGTAACCACACCAGTAAATGTCTAGAAGGAGCTGAGTATCACAGTCATTTTAAAGCTGCCTAATTGGTGCTTATTATGCTTGATTGCTCCTCGGTGACATCCACAGGTGTTTTCAATACCTGATCGAAAACACCTGAATGAACCTCTGTTCTTCAGAGTGGTAGTCTTTAAGGGGTTGAATAATTGTGTCAGTGAAGAAACCACAAAAGAAACATTTACTACTGTATTACAAAAACAATTGATGTCATTTTAGTTGCATTTGGTTCTGTAAAACGTCCTTGTAGGATTTCATTCTGAATACAATTACAAATGTACACTATAGTCCCTAAACCCCTTTACAGCATTGGGGGTTGAATAATTTTGATCACAACTGTATCTTTATTCATAAACTATGAAACTCAGTCAACTGAACATTCAAAAATGCATCAAAAATACCATTGACTGGTGCTAATGGTTGATACGGGTTGCTGCCACCGTTCTAGGTATCAACCAAGTACCTTCTTAAGATGTACAATGTTACAAGTAGCACAGTTTTTTGCAGTTCCGCTGGTGTTATTGCAGGAAGCTGCAATTTGCTGATGTATCTTATAAAATTCTTGGACGTGGTACCAAGTACCCCGATGACAATGGGTATCACTGTTACATCTTTCATCCATAGCGTGTAGTTTTGATGGCCAGGTCACAATATTTCATGATTTTTTCCAATTCTTTTTGTTCGACTCTGGCGTTTCCAGGTACAGCAATATCAATAAACTGCAGATATTTTCTCAGTCCTCCTTCTTACCCGTGCAATGAAGAGGTCATCTATGGAAGGCAGGTTGGTTGCAGTTCTTCTTTCTGCAATCTTAACTATCCATTGGAGTCTGTACCTGTCCCGTTTGATTGCTGTACCAAACCAGGCCATTATAGAAGTACAAATGACAGACTCAATAATTCCTCTGTAAAACTGTATCAATAATTCCTGGGGCAGTCTGAACTTTCTGAATTGAGGCAGTAGGAACATTCTTTGTTGTGCCTTTTTAATGATGGTTCTAATGTTAAGCGTACATTTCAAGTCCTGGGAGACTATTGAACTAAAAACTTGAAGGACTCTATTGCTGATACCGTGCTGTTAAATATAGTACGAGGCAGTAAAATTGAAGGGCTCCTCCTAAAATCCATTCTCATCTCTAGAATTTTAAGCATGTTCAGCTCCCAATTTTACAGCTGCACCACTGGGTCCAGTTGTTCAATGTCCCATATATATGCAGCGTTAGCATTAGATCCTTCTATGCTATGTAGCATATCAGGTAAGTATTTTCAGTTTGGGGCAAGTACATCAGTGTCTTCCAATGGGACATTTAAAGTCTTAAGTCGTCTATGAACATTCTTTACCATGCTCTTCAAAGGCATCCTTTTGCTTGTTTGGCATCAGGGGGATCCAACTCATTGCCATCTTTGGGAATTTGATTATTCTCCATACATTTCTCCAGTGATTTATTAAAAATCTGTGAGAAGATGGGGGTCAGTTCTTCAGCACAAGCTTTCAAAGCAAAAAGGAGTCACTTCTCTGGGCTGGTGCTTTTCACACATCTTTTTCTAAGATCGCCAGAGGTGGGCAGGGACAAGGGGAGTGATAAGTATAGAAAAACTACCTACTGTCTGTGTATCTGAGATGGGGTAGGTAGCAATACATTACAGTGATCTCCTCTTAGACCTACTGTAGAATAGATTCAGGTCATCTGCCACTTGACAATTCTCTTCAGTAAGGGAGGGAAGTCTGCTGTAGCCAATGATGTAATTTAGGCTTTTTTCCCCTTTAAGTTGCAAATTGGATCCTATTTTATGGTGGTTCTGTTCCTTCATGACTGGATGGTTCTTGTTTGGGTGTATGGGAAAAATCCAGTCAAATCATCAGGAATCCCAATATGAGGTGCTGCAGGTCCAACCTTCTCTTCCACTTTATTTACTGTATTATCCACATAAAGCTGCTTTGGAAGGTCATTCAGTGGTTTAGAGTTAATTTCCATGAATTCACTAATGATACCCAGCACTACATCTGGGTCAATTGGTAGATGAAGTGGGGTTTTTTTTTACCAGTTGGTATCTGGAAGCTATGAAGATGAAGAAAGAGGCTCAATCTAACCTTAGCAATTTACAATGCTGTTGATTCAGAGGTTGACTGAATTCCAGGTTGATTATCAATCTTAGTTCTTGATAGGGTTGGACTCCCTCCAGAAAGAGCAATTTGGGATTCTCCTGGATTCTGTATTTCTCATGGAATGTTAGGGGGAAATTTTGCCAGGAGGACTTTTGCCCTGCTTGGGCTGGTGTCCCAATTTTAGATGTCCCTGGAATAAAAAAAAATGCTGGCAAAGGGCTGGCATATAGACTGCTGTAATGTCACAGAACTGCCCTTGAATATTTGCAAACTGCAACTACTATCAAATGTGGCTGCCTCAGACCTTCCAGGATGGCTGAAATCCAAAAAAGTGAATTTTTAAAATGTGTTGGAAGTTTTAAAGTGTTTTAAAGGCAAAACACATGCCTCATATTTTTTGCCGATATGAAATTATTTAATCCCTTTAAAAACCCAAGTCTGCCTCCTGTACAACTTCCCTGCTTGTTCCTACAGTTGGGATCTAGTCATTAAGAAATGGACAAAATCTGTAGCAGCCCTCTAACCCAGAGGTGTCAAACTCGCGTCATCACGCCATCATCACATGATGTATTGGGACTTTCCCCCCCCCCCTTCACTAAACTGGGTGCGGGTGTGGCCAGCACATGACGCATCTGGCCTGTGGGCTGGGAATTTGACAGCCCTGTTCTAGCCAATGGAAGTTGCTTTGCCCTTATTAAAAAAAAAATCTTACTTTCCCCCCAGCAATGAGACTTCTGTCAGTCAAAGGGTCAGCAGCCCTGCCCTGCCCTCAGAAGTATCAACAGAATCTAACAATTTAGCTCAGCAGACTAAAAAAGCATAGTGATCAACACCAGCTGTCTGCAATTACTGTAAATTCTAATCTCACCAGGCTCAAGGTTGACTCAGCCTTCCATTCTTTCTAAGGTAGGTTAAATGAGGACCCAGTTTGTGGGGGCAATAAGCTGACTTTGTATAAATATACAAAAGTATGAAGGCTATTGCTTAACGCATTGTAAGCCGCCCTGAGTCTCCGGAGAAGGGCGGCATATAGATTTTTTAAAAAAATTGTCCAAAATGCTGACATGAACATCACAATAGCATTTATGACAATTACCACTTCTTTTTTATGTGTGCGTAATGCACTCAGGCAGCTAAAGGAGTGGAGCATAGTTATTATAACAAAAAGCTCATTTTGTTATCCCTCCCTAAACCCCTGCCTGCCCTATCTTAATTAGGCTTGCAAATACTGTGATTAAATATTTTCATGGCAAAAATATTGTCTCTGCAGAATAGTTTATTATTATAAATACTGCACTGGAGTGATATTCTATGACCAGATGATACTGACATGCCGTACAGAGGATCTGATTAACTGGCCAATGTTAAATCGAAGTTTGGTAGACAGTGTACTGTATTAAAACATTAGAGTGCAAAAGGCAATTTATGTTTGTTCAATAAACCGAAAAGAAAATAGAAAGAAAACAAACAAATACACCCCGCCATATACATACACAAGCAGGGGCCAACTCAAAATAAAACACAGGAGAAGATGTTGTAATGTCAAGACTTTATCTTTCTAGACTCAAAAATTCACAGAATGGTAACTGTAGTGACAAATCTATAAAATATATTAAAGTGCAGAAACATCAAAGTGATAATAAAGGCACACATTGTGAAAGCTATAATTTTTCAAGTTATAACAAATAGATGTGAAGGCTGGGCCAACAACAATGCTAAGTGAAGAAAATTGAATTTTTCTTTCAATTTTTGATAATATTTTGGACCAACAGAAAAACAACAAATAATTTAGTATTACATGAAGTAATATTGCCATCCCTGAAGCTAGCCTGACTGAGGCCATTTTGAGACTTCAGTGTTGACACACTGGAGAAGAGGGATAGGGAGGGGGGAAATAGAGATAGTTGGGGAGTTGTAGTCAAAACAAAATCCTTTCTCTTGGGAACCAAGGACATTCCTGCAGGTGCTTGGAAGGAGGGGACGGGAGTCACCTAGCAACTGGACAATATTCTGATTGGACAATGTGGCTGATTGTTTTGAGAAAGTGACAAACATTTGCTTTTAATTAGGTGAAAATTGTGGGAATATTCAGAGTCTGTTTTCACCAGCCTGGGCTAATGTGACATATCCAAAAAACCTATTCTTTGAGGAAATTGCCTGCCTCAGAGTTTTCTTTGCTATGGGTATTTTACTTGGAACCCTGACACTTGCTCACTAATAATGAAACTTAAAAATGAACAGGTAGTACGAGATCAAGAATTATTGGAGAAGATCCTGATATAGACCCAATGATCCAATGCCTGGATCTGTGTAGGAAGGAACAGACTAAGGCTCAATCCACACAACACTGAGTGACTTTCCATCCTCCCCACCCCCCAAATCCTCAGTATTCCATTGTTGACTCTCAAAGGGTTGCACTTCCGTGGTCACCTCATAATTGGATTACTGCGAAGTGTAATCTGAAGTTTGTAAAGCTGGTTCTGAATGTGGTGGACTGAGAAGGGATGGGTGTGTGCGGCATTATATGTGTGTCATTCCACTGCTTTGTAAGCTGCATTGCTTCTGGGTGCAGTTCAAAGTGCTCATTATCATCTTTAAAAACATATGAAGCATAGGTAAAGGTAAAGGTTCCCCTCACACATATGTGCTAGTCGTTCCTGACTCTGGAGGATGGTGCTCATCTCTGTTTCAAAGCCAAAGAGCCAGTGCTGTCTGATGACAATTCCGTGGTCAGCGTCTTAGCCACTGAGCCATTGTGTCCCTCTCATATGAAGCATAGGACCTGCCTATCTGAAGAACTACCTATCTCCAGTTGCGTCTGCTTAACTGGTAGGGTTGAACACAGGAGGCATATTCTGCAGTCTATTATTTAAAGTGTCATCTTGTAGGATCCAGGAAGCCTACATACTCTGTTTCAACTCCTCTGGAATGAAGAGATTTGTGAGGATCCTATTTTAGGTCCTCCCGGAAAATGCTGAAGACCTCAATGTTCTCCCAGGCCTTGTGGGCAGAGTGAGATTTTTTGTCCTTTTTCCTGTTTGTTTTGCTTTGCTTAGTTTTGAATTCTTCTGGTCAGCTTTATTTTTTTAAATATATATTTTACATCTAAATTTGTTCTTAGGTGAAAGTCCTCCAGAGTATGTAGGAGTCAGATTGCTTATAAATTAAATAAAGAGCACAATTTACTGAGTATATAATTTCTGATCCAGATTAATTATCCATTGCTTAGTGAATTTTGGAAGTAGATATAACATTTATTCAGTTCAGATTTGGCACCTCTTTTAGCTGATAATTATTTCAGGTTGCCTGAAGATTATGTAACTGATGCATAACTTTGATATCAACAGAAGTGAATATTTGTCATTCAGGGTTGAACTTGGAGTCCTTGGGGTCTTCTGAACTTGGTTGCTTTCTTGCAGATACTTCATTACCAGGGGCGGCTTCTAAACTTTTTTACTAATGGTTCTGTGGGCGTGGCTAATTTTGTGGGCATGGCTTGATGGTCATGTGACAATTTTTTAGGATTTAGCAGAGGTACTGGTCTACCAGGCTTTTAACTGCTTGCAGAGCTGTACCGGTCTATCCATTTGTTTTTGGAGGCACCGGTCTACTCATTTGTTTTTGGAGGCACCGGTTTACCAACACATTGCCTTTTAACACTGATCAGCTGTAGGGCGGCCCTTTGAAGCCCCGCGGCAAGAGTTTAAACAGTTTTTTTTCCTTCTAGCTGATCAGCTGGGACTTGATAGTTTGGGGGTGGGGTCAAATAAAAGGTAAGAATAATGCGGGGGTGGGTGGGGTGGGGGGGTCCAGCTCCCGAACAAAGAGAACTGGTTCGATGACATCATATCTTCACTGCTACCGGCTCGGCTGAACCGGGCCGAACCGGGAGGAACCCACCACTGTTCATTACCCAAATAGGTAATATCTCAGTGCTAACAAGGAAATATTCGCAAGAAAACAAGTTCAGACAGCATCAAAGACCCCACATAACTGTGAGTTAGAAAGAATAAGCAATGGCAAACTTTTTGATTGCTGCTGCTCAGACTGCAGATATCTTTCTTTGTGTAGTAAACAAGATTAATTTAATTTAATTTAAACACTTTTGATTTAAATAACTTTCCCTTAAATTATCTTTGGACTTATCATTTCATATAAAATTAATATGAGAACTCCTGGGTCACTGTATTGTAATGTGATGCTAATACAAGCAGAAACCATACTCTCATTTGACATAGACGTTTCTTAGCATGAACTCTGCCCATGGATTAATAATTTCCTGTATCATCTCCATATTTTCACCCTATAGAGCTGAATAAAAACACAAATAAAATTGTGCAGTAAATTGTAGAAACCTAAAATAAAATCTACAACGAACTCAGATTTTTGCGAGTCCACTTTTACTGTAATAGTTAAGTGGGGCCTCAACTACTTTGGCAAGATTCTTGCATTAATAAGAATCTTGCCTTAAGATAATAATATAAATATGAATCTATTGCTGTTATGGAAAACCAGTCTCAATACGTATAACTTTTATGCTGCCAATATTTGTGTGTGTATGTGTGAGTGGGGAGGAAGGGAGAGAGAGGGAGAGAGAGGGAGGGGGAGAGAGAGAGAGAGACAGAGAGAGAGAAAGGGGGGGAGGGAGGGAGGGAGGGAGGGAGGAAGTTAAGATGATCTACCTCTTCTGCAATACCTGATTTATTACAGAGATAATTCAAAAAGAGAAAAGCATTTGCCATTATATTGCTACTTCTCTGGAATCCACTTCTGTTTCTGTTTAATAATTATTGTAGTTATTGCGGTATAACCAAAATATAGAAATGTTAACACATTATTTTTAATGCCAAAATACATGGACATTTTAATTTCATTTTCCCTGTTTGTTCAATTTTAAAGGATAATATGAAAACATGTCTGTCTAAATATGTATAGTTACTTGAAAAATGTTCATTGCACAAAATGGCTGTCATAATAAACTAAAGAACAACCTAGAGCAATACCAAAATGAAGTATGGATAGGATATAGATGCATTAAAATTTATGGTAACTGGTCTGGTCATGATATATTGAACTGAGGAGAGGATGGAGCAAGTACCATGTTGCTGTCCAATTTACCATATTTATCCTAGAAGGAAAACAGTGAGTATTCTGTTTGACTTTTAAAAAGATGACACTTTGGGGAATTAAGTAAGAACATGTGCCTGTTCCTCTTTGTGTGAACTTAGGAAGCAACATTGCAAGGCCCAAAGGACAGCTTAAAAACCTAGAAATATTGGTGAGCTTTGGCTTCCTGAGTATTTGATGGGACATGGCTGATTTTATCTCCTGGAAGGAAGGGCAGAATAGAAATAAATTTGCCACTTAAGAGCATAGTGCTTGAAACTTATGTTTAGATATGCATGGAATTCACTGCTTGAAATGGTTATCAGTCAATATTTTCAGTAGGTTGTGACACAAAATAAGAAGAATATTGAGTTTCAGAGTTCAAAACATCATAAATTTTAGCAAGTGGCCGTTCAGGGAAATCGTAAGAAGCTTAAGCAGAAGTGGAAATATGTAGGAGAGGATTAAAGTGAAGCAAAGGCAGGAATAGAACATTTTCTAATCACACTGTAGAGGCAGTGATAAGCAAGTTTGGAGACAGACATTTTCTTAATAATAAAGGCATCATTAAAGTTCTTTTTAGCCTGAAATGTAGGTCATATTAAACATTTAATAATGCTTAAATACAAGTGTTCCATATATTTAAATCTTCTCCAAACTCTTTGAAGTCAAGTTATATTTCACTCCTGAGATACAGAAGTAATTATTTTATTACACAACTGTTTAAAAATAAATTTCACAACCCATATTTAGGAAGCTTATAAAATTATGACCCACTTGTTTCTCAAAAACTATAATTTTGTCTTTCTGATAGGATGCTACTTGTCTAGAAAGCTAGGAATTGGGCCACCTTCTAATAAAAAATCTGCAACTTACTAGACTCATACAGCACAGACAAAAAAATCATGACAGAAATGAAAAATTAAATTAAAAATTAAAAAGACAAATGAATAAAATATTGACATTTATTAATGGCCTTTAAATATGTAAGAATGCAGTAGTATGACTAATCATTGACAACTACACTGCAAAGTACAGATTACTTGTATGGGCTAGTGAACTGTGGTGGTGTAATGGTTAGAATGCAGTATTGCAGGCTAGCTCTGTCCACAGTCTGGAGTTCGATCCTGACTGGTTCAAGATTACCTCAGCCTTCCATCCTTCTGAGGTCAGTAAAATGAGGACCCAAATTGTTGGGGGCAATAGGCTGACCTTTGTAAACTGCTCAGAGAGTGCTGTAAAGCACTCTGGAGCAGTATATAAATCTAATCCATGAAAAACTGTCTTTTTGTATAACAACTAAACTGAATATTGATAATCCAAATCTATGTAGAAAATGGCAAAAATGGTTGTTGAACAAAAATGACCTGTTGAAGAAAAGCAATTTAGGTTTAGATGTGACAGGGTATGATTGCTTATGAGTGTGTGATAGATTATAATGAATGATAATTATACAATTGATACTAAACTTATCTCCCTTTGTTCAGAATATTCTAGAAAGTTATCAAGCATTATTAATGAAAACAATATGAAATTCAATCTTAAATTCCACGAGATGACTCTAAGGATAAGGAAATGAGATAAGATAATAATATGTAACTTCAAACGTATGTCTGTGTTTTGGGAAATGTTAAAAAAATTAATAGAGTGTTGACAAGACATTTGGTGTTACTTGTGTAAACAGATCTCAAATTTTTCAGGACTATGACTCTAAAATGAGAGGTTAGGATAAGAAATAAATAGATCAGTCTCTCTCAAAACTGAATATTTCAAATAAAATATGATGGAAACTTACAGTTTTATGCATTAAAACTTTACTACTTTGCTGGAAAATGGACACCACTTTACTTTTGCAGAATACCTGAAATATAGTTTTCTTGTAAGTCTGTCTCTTTCATTCCGCAGATATTCTGGATTAATATTTTCACTTTACAGTGGTAACTGTAACTGTTGAAAATCCAATTTTCCTATTCGTTTTGCCAGGGGGACCAAAATATAAATGAAGCAGTACATGCTCATTAAGGAAACAAGGATGGCTTTCATGGACTGAATGATTTAGAGCAATATAGTGAATAGTATTTATATAAATTTGTTTTAGCTATACTTCTTTTTAAAAATCACACTTATTAATTGCAATCACTCCAAACAGAAATAGTAGAATATTAACAGTTATCTAATGGAGAATTATGGGTTAACTTAGAGAACCTTGGTGTACAGGGCAAAGTCATCTATATTATTCAACTTAGTTCTAATAGCTAATTTATTTTTGTCTTTTGCAATTGACCAATGGTGATTTCGTCCATGTTGATGGAGTTCAAGTGATGCTCCAATTGTTTTGAGGTCATTGTTATTGGTGCTACCTTCACTTTCTTTTGTATTATTATTGTTATTTGCTGCTTTTTAAAATGAATAAAATAATTTCAGGATTACACATCAACTTGAAATATTTGTAGTGTAAGAGAACGGAAAACAATGAACTGCAAATCAAAAAATTCTTGCTTGAATGTCCTACAATTAGGTGGCATTACATAAGAAATGTATTACTCGCTATCTACTACACCAGAGCCCTGGCGGCACAGCAGATTAAAGCACTGTTATTAACATCAGCTGTCTGCAATTACTGTAAGTTCAAATCTCACCAGGCTCAAGGTTGACTCAGCCTTCCATCCTTTCTAAGGTAGGTAAAATGAGGACCTGGATTGTGGGAGCAATAAACTGACTTTGTATAAATATACAAAAGTATGAATGCTATTGCTTAATGCATTGTAAACCGCCCTGAGTCTTCGGAGAAGGATGGCATATAAATCAAATAAAAAAACCCTGAAAACCTTGAAGATATATTAACCTGTTTTCATAAGATAGTTGCATTAAGGTATTTTTGGAAAGCTTCAAATATTACGTAATAGTATGTAATGTAAATGTTATATTTTCATCTTCCTTATCATTTAATCTTTTCTTTAAAGAATATTTGATATTAATCTCATGAAAAAATTTATTTGGAAAGAAATCATCGCTGCTTTCTAAATACTCTCATGCATTATGTTACTATAGCATATATTATTATCATAATACAGCAAGTATTATTATTATTATTCTTCAAACACAAAAAATACCTACAGGATTAAGAAGGATGGTAAGAAACAGTTCACCTCCTTGGATACTTTTGTCTAGTTCTTGAGGGCCACCAGGATATTCTTTGTAAAAAATTGTATGGGTGAAAAGTCCACATGTCTGTCGAGGGAGTACCTAAGATAAATCAACAACAACAAGCAAGCTTTTGGTTTGGATATCTACTTATACATACATGCACTGGTGTATGATGCATTGGTATGCGATTCCCTCAGCTGTAACATTCTGATAGCTAAACCTCTATAGTTTTCAATCTGTGACTAAAATTTTTCCTGTCAGAGGATACAGTACCTTGAAGGTCAGTTGAGGGCCGTGTCGTAACATATGGTAATAATCATGCAATCAGGCCCTCTTCTGCATTAAATAGGTGTCATCTTGAAACTCTTTTAAGAATATTAAGTGCTGATTGGAATAATTCTTGCCTTAAACATAAATACAGTAATATATGATTTATAGAAGGTAAAGGTTCCCCTTGCACATATGTGCTAGTCGTTCCCGACTTTAGGGGGCAGTGCTCGTCTCAGTTTCAAAGCCAAAGAGCCAGCGCTGTCCAAAGATGTCTCCATGGTCATGTGGCTGGTATGACTAAACGCCAAAGGTGCATGGAATGCTGTTACCTTCCCACTAAAGGTGGTCCCTATTTTTCTACTTGCATTTTTTACGTGCTTTCGAACTGCTAGGTTGGCAGAAGGTGGGATAAGTAAGGGGAGCTCACCCTGTTACGCGGCACTAGGGACTAGAACCGCTGAACTGCCGACCTTTTGATTGACAAGCTCAGCATCTTAGCCACTGAGCCACTGCTTCCCTGATTTATAGAAACTGAATAAAAATTAGGTTAACTGGCTATTTTTTTTTAAAAAAAACTTTATTTAAGTAAAAAGTTCATAAAGTTTAACCAGATTCAATTTTAATGTTATTTTTTTAAAAATATAAATATTTGTAAAACTACAGATGAGAAATAAACGTATGTACCCTTTTTGTCTTTCACAGACAAAAAACATGCTTTAAACATGATGCCTACATGTACACATGCAGTACCAAGAAACACAACACAAAATGATTATAAATGTGAGAATCTAAAACAAAGGCTGTTGGACAGATGAAAGATCCATCTAGTCCAGAATTTGGATTATCACAGTAGCTTGCCATTGGGGAACTCATAAGGATACCATCATGTTTTATTCCCAGTAATGCCAGCCTAGCCTAGAGGTTTCTTCACAATTCCAAGCAGTCCTTCTTTCCTCACATACAGGTGGTTTTCATTAAAAAAAGATGAATTTGAAGTTTGTAAAGAACGCTGTTTTTATTTCCTCAATCTTGTCATTACTTTCATTTTCATACAGAATAGGTAACAGAGAGGGCAGGGATAATAAGATGTAAAGATTTATAGTGGACGCATCAAAGAAATACAGAATTTGGAAGAAGCCACATGAGGTGAGCTCCCAATATTTTTGACTAATAACCATATCTCCTCAATCCATTTGTTCAAATATAACTTTTTAAACAAATGCCTGTTTAGCATAATCTTTGCCCACATTCATGTAGCAGCAGACTATTACTATAGTATGTGTGAGCCCAAAACAGTCTATACTTGCTTATAATACTAAAGATTGAATTCTCTAAGCATTCTCTAAGCAATCATCTTCTCAAATATACAGTTATTTTTTTAAAAAATTGGCCTCAACACTTCTGTAACCAACCATGGTTACGTGAAAAACAACCTTCACGTTTGCAGAAAGACTCGAAACTGCTTTCATTCAAATTATTTATTCACACAAACTATTTCTGGAAATACTATAATAGGGTAGTTTTGTTTGGGCGCACTTAAAACTTTCCTTGAAATGATATTGTAATCACGAGATTCAATATAAACATCTTGAGCAACTTTTTTACTGATAGAATAGTGATGGACTCTAATAATGGCTTCTGAGTCTCATCTGCCTAAAATTCCCTTGACATTTCATTTGGAGATAATGTTCATCTGTTCTTGTGTTCCAATCTGTTCCTTCTCACTACATGGTTATTATAGCTGCCAGCTATCTAGTCTTTTTTTATCTAACTGATGGACCAACTTAATCCTATGAGGATATGACCTCAACCCAACTGCTCTGACCTTTTGCCATGACATTCAGGAGATCGTATAAACAGCTGCCCTCTCTTTACCTTGGCTGAAAATATTACTTCTGCTTCCGAATACCGACTGGGGGGAAGAAATGTGCATGCTTTATAAGTTGGTTGAAAAATAAAGCATGTTGTAATCCTACCCAGAGATGTAGCTATAGGTTGTTTGTAGACTCATATCAGGGATGGGTTATACTTACCATTACTACTGGTTTGAATTGGGAGTGTGCATGTGCGCGCTTCTGCACATGTGCAAATCACCTATAGTATGATGATGTCCGGGTTGGTGGGCAGAGCCTCCCGCCGGTTTTACTACCAATTCTTGCGAGCCGGTCCAAACTGGGGGCAACCCACAACTGACTCATATATATACTCATTGTTGTGGCCCACCAGCAGCCAGCAGAGCTGACAGCATAGTTGGACAGTGAGGAGGTTGGGAAGAATATGGGCCAGTCCTGGGGACTGGGGAAAGATCAGAGGAGGGCTCTGCATCGGAGGCAGAGAGGGAGCTAGACAACAGGGAGGCAGAGGAACGAGCTGGAGCCTATTCCCAGTGTGCAAATGTGCAGAGCTGCCAGAAGACAAAAACAACCCAGAAAGCAGGGTCGACTTGGGAGTAAAGCCACATCTTGGAGGTAATTGGCCCCTCCCATAGGAAACAAAAAAGGAGCAAATGGGGAGTTCATTCTGTGACCTGAGAGATTCTGTGCCAAGTTTTGCCTTGTACTGTGTTTGGAAACTACTTACGTGGCAACTTGCCAAGTGAGATAAGGTCTATTGATAAATACTCCTTTGAAAAACTGTTTGGACAGGCTTTCTGACTGTGAATGAAAGGAATTCACAGTCATGTAAATAAAAAGGGTTTTGCCGGGACCAAGACTCGGCTTTCTGCTTTTTAAGGGAGCCTATGTCAGAACACTCATGTTTAATCTGCTTATTCAGTTCTAATTGTATTTTAGATATGATGCAAAACGAATTAATAAATTTACCAATACTTGGTATTTATAGCATGAAGAAAAATATGCACCTTAAACAAATATACCAGCAGGATATATATTCTAACTATCTTTCAAGCTCCTTCTAAATTCTTGTAAGAAAATTTAAGCCTAGTTGTAACAGCCAACAGAGACTGTTTAATTAAAAAAAAATGAAATTGCAAGCAGTGTGGGCCAGGTCCATACAGCTTGCCACCCTTTCCTTAACATCTATCTGTCCTATCAGATCAGATAGTAAAAGGTAAAAGGACTCGCACATATGTGCTAGTCATTCCTGACTCTAGGGGGCGGTGCTCATCTTCGTTTCAAAGCCGAAGAGCCAGCGCTGTTTGAAGATATCTCCATGGTCATGTGAACAGCATGACTAAACACCTATGGTGCACGGAACGCTATTACCTTTCCACCAAAGGTGGTCCCTATTTTTCTACTTGCATTTTTTATGTGCTTTCGAACTGCTAGGTTGACAGAAGCTGGGACAAGTAACGGGAGCTCACGCCATTACGCGGCACTAGGGATTCGAACCACTGAACTGCCGACCTTCCAATTGACAAGCTCAGCGTCTTAGCCATTGAGCCATTGCATCCCTATTGTCCACTCTTTAAAATATTGCTATCTTACGAGAGTCAGGAAGCACACCTTTCTGCTGACAGTGGTTGCCCTATGGAACACTCTGCCCTTTGAAGTTCTGTAAGTTCCAAACCTCCTAGCCTTTCACAAGACACTAAAGACACGGCTTTTCCCCCAAATCAGTGTTTCTCAACCTTGGAAGCTCGAAGATGGGTGGACTTCAACTCCCAGAATCCCCCAGCCAGCGCTGCTGGCTGGGGGATTCTGGGAGTTGAAGTCCACCCATCTTCAAGCTACCAAGGTTGAGAAACTCTGCCCTAAGTGCTATGATAGGATGAGGTGACTGCATATCAGAAGCTTGACTTGGTTTTTATAGTTTTTGACATGGCTTTTATGTTGTTTTAATTTTTGATTGATCCACCCAGAGTTTTTTTCTTTTTTTTAAATAAGATGGGCAGCTATATAAATGCTGTAAACCAACAAACCAACAAATCTGCTTTAGTTATTTTTGCACAGGAGCAATTATGAAATTATGGAAATGCAATGTACCATGATGCCATTGTGGATGAAGCCCCGTCTGTACCGTGCAGGTTTCAGATGAGGATATTCTTCGGTGCTGGTCACTTTAATACCCCAGACTTTCTTCCAAGCTTCGTAAAGCTGAACGTGAACTGGGTAGACACCAGAATGATGTGGAGCCACAGCATAGCCGATGTCAGTTGGAATACCATGTTCCTGAGAGTGGTCAAAAGAAGGGAAGGGACATGTACACATTAAAAAAATACCAGAATTATAATATATTTGCAGATGTTTTTGAGTACGATCAGATCAGGGGTGAAATCCAGCAGGTTCTGGAGAACCGGTAGCAGAAATTTTGAGTAATTTGGAGAATCGGCAAATATCACCTCTGCAGAGGTGGGTTCTACATACCTTTATTACTGGTTTGCATCATGCATGCACTCGCATGCTCACTTCGCTCTTCTGCACATGCGCAGATCACTTATAATGATGTCTGGGTAGGTGGACGGAGGCTCCCAACAATTTTACTACCAGTTCTTGTGAACCGGTTTGAATTGGGGGCAACCCACCACTGCACCTCTGGCTAGTCCCAGAATGGGGTGGGAATGGAGATTTTGCAGTATCCTCCCCCTGCCATGCTCACCAAGCCACGCCCATCAAGCCACACCATGTCCACCAAACCACACCCACAGAACCGGTAGTAAAAAAAAATGAATCCTGGATCAGATATAAAAATACAATGACAGTAATTGAAACCCTCAAACAAGCATACAGTATATGGGAAAAGTAACTTATTTCTAGATATATCTTCGAAGAGAACTTTATAAAAGTCATGATGGGTTCACAAGAAAGATGATATATAGTGCAGCATTTTATTTCTGCAGTGGAAAGCCAAGCCGCTAAATGAATTTGGAAACTAATAATCCCCAGGAAATGGTAGTGAGAAGCCTCTTGCTCCTGACACTGGATGTAATTGATGCCATCATGGCTAGCAGTTCTCCCTCTTTAGTAATAAAAACTAGGCAACAAACATGTTAGCTTTCCTAAGACAGACAGACAGACAGACAATATTCAGATCCAGGTTTTACATTACATTAAATGCATCTGGGTCCCATTTTGCTCAGTTTCCCCACCCCTCAGCTAGTTTTGGTTATTAAACAATTATTAGTTTATTAGCAACTACCACTATCAGCAATAGTCATATTCAGGCGTGGGTTCTACTTACCTTTACTACCGGTTCGCAATGGGGCCGCGCGTAAGCGCAGAAGTGTTTTGATGATGTCAGGGTCAGTGGGCGGAGCCTCCCGGCGGTTTTACTACCGGTTCTATAGAACCGGTGTGAACCAGGGGTAACCCACCACTGGTCATATTTATGATAAAAAATAATTAGTCCTTGTCATTTGATAATAAGAATGACTTGCTACAGTGCTCCTTCTCTATTTAAAAAGTGATGAAACAAAAGACAGAAGAAAGATATCAAGCAATAAAAGTGCTAATTATAAGAACCTTTGGAAAAACAATTAGATGCAGGATTCTTTGATGATACATGGGAAATTCTCAAGAAGATACATTAAGTTTCTGTAGGAAAACACTGCCTCCCCTAGTCAGAATAAACAAAACAGCGCCATTTATATATTAGATTGACAAATCAGCACGATAAAATCAAATAAGGTAGGCAAAAGGTAACATGTAATTGAACTTTTTAAATATCCCCTTTATAGTTCTTTGAAATGACGTTCAATATATAACAAACCAGCCTATTTTTAAAAACGGGAAGGTTTGACAGTCTATATTGAAAATGTAAAATAAACAGAGAATAGTTGATATTTGATCGCTCTAATTTCCCAAAGCAATATCAGAGTTAAGCATTAATAAAATCTCTTACACTCTACTGTCATAAACCTAAATTACTAAAAACTGAAATAGTGTCATTGCAAAATAAAGACTTAATACTGCTGGCTTTAGATAGTGATATAAATATGTCTGGTTTTTGCTCAACATTAATAACATGGATTTTTTGGGGAGGAGGGATCTTTCTCAGAATTCCTTGGACTTCAGTACTTTAATATGAATGTTTGAATTAGTAACTTTAAATGTGAAACACTTTCAGAATGACTTGAATGAATGTGAAACTACTTTAAGCTTGAAATGGTTGGAATATTTCACCCTGTAAAATGAAGGGGACTGATAAACGTGTATAAAATCCACATTTGGCTTTTATTTAATATCAGCCTAATTCAAAAAGAACCGTAGCTTTTGGTTTCAATGAATGTAAACCAAAGTTTGTGTACAAAAGTATGGCACAGGGAGAACAAATGTTCAGAAAGCATGATAAATCTTAAAGCGGGATGATGGTGAACACGATTTACTGGACATTACTGAAGTCTGTTGGGATAAAGCACATTAATGGAATGAAAAAGTAAATAAATAAATAAGAGGAACTTATTCAAAGCAAATATGACAGTCGAAAGGGGAGAACGAATGTCTTTGTGAAAAAAAGTATGTACATCTGTAGAAATCCAGGACTATGACCATGAATATCCAATCCAAAGCATTTGGGTAAAACTGATAGGAAGGGGAAACAACAATTATATTCCACTGGGATATGCTATGCAAAATAAGCAGAATAACAGAACAACAGAGCTGGAAGGGACCTTGGAAGTCTTCTAGTTCAACCCCTTGCACAAGAAGTAAATCCTAGACCCATGATGGTGAACCTATGGCACGCATGCCAAGGTGGCACATGGAGCCATATCTGTGGGCACACAAGCATTTCCCTGGCTCAGCTCCAGCGCATGCCAACCAGCTGATTTTTGGGCCTTGTGGGCCCACTGGAAGTCGGGAAACAGGCCGGTTCCAGCCTCCGGAGGGCCTCTGGGGGTGGGGAAGGCTGTTTTCACCCTCCCCAAGAAAGCCTCTGGAGCCTGGGGAGGGCGAAAAATGGGTCTACCAGGCCTTTTTTCCATCGCGTGCCAAAAGTGGGGGTCATGTGTGGGGGTCGCACATGCATGTGCAGGAGGGCACGGGGGAATTAAATTATGGGTGTGGGCACACACGTGGGCGACCCCCCCTGCGCTCCCCCCGCTTTTGGCACATGACGGCAAAAAGGTTAGCCATCACTGTCCTAGACCATTTCAGACAAACAGTTGTCCAAACTCTTCTTAAAAACTTCAGTGTTGGAGTACCCACAACTTTTGGAAGCAAGTTGTTCCATTGATTAATTGTTCTAATGGTCAGGACATTTTTCCTTAGTTCTAGGTTGGTTATCTCTGTGATTAGTTTCCATCTGTTGCTTCTTGTCCTGCCTTAGTACTTTGGAGAATAGGGTGGCCCCTTCTTCTTTGTGGCAGCCTCTTGGATATTGGAACACTGTTATCATGTCACCCCTCGTCCTTCTTTTCACTAGACTAGACATACCCAATTCCTGCAACAATTCTTCATATGTTTTAGCCTTCAATCCACTAAGGGACCAGGGATTCAATCTGGATAAGTCTTTTCTGGAGCAGATTAGAGAACTTTGAGGAAGGACATTTAGTAATAACGAGACATATGAAATACCTAAACAACCATTAGAAAATCAGTTCAGATACGATTGCAAGGAGCCCCAAAGACTTGGTCTTGGAGATGGTTTTGTTTTAAAAAGACTGGGAAACAGCATTCCTAAATCTTATTCTAATCAATTGGAAAAAGTTAATTGTAGTGGGAAAAGCAGTGGGAAGCTTGGGAAGCAATGACCCTGAAGAAATGGAACTGGAGCATTTTTGCACAGGCACAACCAAAAATTAGAAAACAAACTTAGAAAAGTACTAAATGTTAGACAGAAATTCTTAAAGTCAAAAGTAGTATAGGAGGTATACTAAAGATAGTAAATGTACAAGTGCACACTGTTCCAGTGAATCTACAGCTCATTTCAACTGAGCCAAGAATTGAAAGGAATATATCTGTGAAATAGAAGATAGTGAAGTTGCCAAGAAAGCGTATCAGCTAAGAACAGAATAGGTGAGAAAGGCTAAAGTTAAACGAGATACAGCCTTGCAAAGGAAGGTAAAGGAAATAAAAATAACTTTTTCACTAGGTTAGTAATAAGAACAATGAAAAGGAAGGAGCAAGCTCACTGTTCAGGAAAAAATAGAACAGAGGAGGTAATGGGAAAAGGGGGAAATGCTTCAAATGCTTTAGTTTACTGTGATCTTGTCCCAAAAGGGCAACCATGATCAAATGGATCTTAACAAATCAAGTGAGACAGTTACAATCCAAGGTAAGTAGAGTGATAGTCAGGAAATACTTGGCTACTATAAGGAAATCTCTAGCCCAGATAAATTACATTCAAGAGTCTTCAAATATCTTGAGGGTATAAACTTTTTGAGAATATTGGGAAATCATGGCAGATGGTTATAGAGCAAACTTGGCAACTTTAAATGTGTGAACTTCAATTTCCAGAATTCTCCAGCCAGCATGTTGTACTCCACACGTTAAAGTTGCCAAGTTTGAAAAACACTGAATAGAGTATAGGATCAAAGAGCCTTTCAACTGCAAATATTATTCCTATCTTCAAAAATGGGGTGAAATGGGCAATGAAGGGTAGTCTACTTGCCTCTGATCTTTGGCAAACTCCAAACTAGGTTATTAAACAATTCGTTTGTGATCTTTTAAAAAAGAAAAATACACGGATTAGCAGAAGAGAATGAAGGTGGTTATATCAAGAGCATGTTATGCCAAACCAACTTAATCTTTTTCTTGATATAGAAACCTTCAAGTTACTTGAAGTTACTTGATGTAGTAATCTTAATTACCCATGAGATGTGGTGGACATTTTATTTATTTATTTTTTAAAAGCAGTTTTTATTAAGCATTTTTACCTTTAAAAACAAGGGGGGAAAGGACAAAAACACAGTAAAAAATAAGGCAAACATAACAATATATACTATTTTTAGAGCCTTCTACATCGGCACGTATATTCTGCTTTTATATTCAACTCTTTTACTTTATCTTTCTATCTGTTATAACAACTTCGATAACTCTTATAATCACGCTAGAGACATATATTTACATTATACTTATTTATATAGTCAGTGATTTAACATTAACAATAGTTAGTAGCTCTTGGTTTTTATTTAATCAATATTAAATTAAATGTCCTATTTCTTACTTTTGTTTCTGTTTTCTAGCCACTCGCACATTTTATTCCACACTTTATAGTAATCAGAATCTTCTCTTTCCTTTATTTCCATAGTCATTTTATCCATTTCTGCTCATTCAAGCATTTTTC
This sequence comes from Ptyas mucosa, assembly GCA_012654045.1. Taxonomy (NCBI): domain Eukaryota; kingdom Metazoa; phylum Chordata; class Lepidosauria; order Squamata; family Colubridae; genus Ptyas; species Ptyas mucosa. Next base: position 2,758,252 of record WNWU01000048.1, on the reverse strand, counting down.
TAATCACTATTTCTTCTGATGGTATGTTGATCTGTTTCCACCATTGTGCAAGGGTAATCCTAGCCACAGTTAAAATGTGCAGTTTTATATATTGCAATTTTTTCTCTATATTTGGGTCTATTATTCCTAATAGGAACAGCTCCGGTTTAAATTCTATCTTTTGTTGTGTAATGTCTTCCAATCCTCTTTTAATTTTACACCAGAATTTTTTTTACATTGGGGCACATATGGTGGACATTTTAGCTTCAGCAAAATATTTGATAAAGTCTCCCATGAAATCTAGTAAAAAATACTTGCAAAAAGTTGGTTAGACTAGGCTGAAATTAAATGAATTCAATCAGAGCTGATTGAATAAGCATACTCAGTGGTATCTTGATATTCATAAGCTGAAGAAGAGCCAAATAGTGTGATGTAGTTTCCAAAAAGTAACAGCAATTCTATACCACTGTAAAGGAATATGGAGATGAACTTGATGTGGGAAGGGATGGACTATTAAAGGAAAAAATGCAAGACTGATGTCAGAAAAAAGAATGCTACTTCATTACGATAGGATACTAAAACAGAATCCTGACAAACTATCTTAGGCTTTCATTTTCCAAGGACTGAGTTGTCTTTTCCCCCCCTTTCATGCATTCTTTCACCAAGGTTATCTCTACATACCTTTATAGCCACATCACGAGAAATAAAGCACTGAGATCAAAATAAGTAATCAACCCTTTGTATTCCATATTGGTCGAACTATGTTGGACTATGTTAGCCTAGCTAGGTGGCTCAGTGGCTAAGATGCTGAGCTTGTCGATCAGAAAGGTCGGCAGTTTGGCGGTTCGAATCCCTACTATAGATCTCCTGTGTGAGCAAGGAGTTGGACTAGGTCCCATCCTACTCTGTTACTGTTAAAATGTCCAAGATGGTAAGAGCCTTGGGAGAGGGAAAAATAGAGAATTCTTGGAAGGTTTATATTTGTGTTGCTAAGAGAAGGAAGGATTTCAGCAAACTGTAATGGCTGTCTTCAGGTATATGAGGTCTTTTGCTGGAATATTAGTTTCGCTCAAGCCTAGAACAAAACAATTTTATAAAACTCCTTAGTACCTGTCTTACGTGTGTGAGTGTGTGTGTGTGTGTGTGCATTTGTGTGTGTGTCTGTATATATGTAAAATGTTGTCATTTTGCAAAACAGAAAAGCATGCTTTCTCTTTTGCAGTGCCTACCTTCCGGAATCACAACCTCCAGAAATATAAATGGCTCCTACCCTTTAAATGTTCCACAAGATTCTTAAAATGTGACTGGGTTGCCAAGCTTGGGATATACAGTAGTATTTGTGGAGACCCTGGTAATAATTATTTTTTAGGGTGAGAGAGGGGGGGAAGTTATTTATGTGATTTTGTCTAGACAGCCAAGTTCTTTTTTCGTCCATCCATCCATCCATCCATCCATCCATCCATCCATCCATCCATTATCCATCCACCTATCTATCTATCATCTATCTATCTATCTATCTATCTATCTATCTATCTATCTATCTATC
>WNWU01000048.1:2717272-2751932 GCA_012654045.1 Ptyas mucosa | reverse complement strand
ATTTATTTATTTATTTATTTATTTATTTATTTATTTATTTATTTATTTATGCATTCATTCATTCATTCATTTATTTATTTATTTATTTATTTATTGGTTCGATTTATATGCCGCCTTTCTCCGGAGACTCAGGGACACTTACAATGCGTTAAGCAATAGCCTTCTTACTTTTGTATATACCTGTTTAGTAGGGCTTTCGGGCCCCCCTAAGCGGTGTTCTTTTTTATACAAAATCAGCTTATTGCCCCCACAATCCAGGTCCTCATTTTACCTATCTCAGAAGGATGGAAGGCTGAGTCAACCTTGAGCCTGGTGAGATTTGAACTTGCAGTAACTGCAGGCAGTTGACAGCTAAGTGCTACTTAACAGCACTTTAATCCGCTGCACCACCAAGGCTCTTCCCTGGCACATGGCACATGGTATTCAGGATTTTTGGTAATAAATGTGGCATTTGCTAAAAGAAAAGTCTGGGGTAGATTATAACCTGGTATATGTCTGGATGGATGGATGGATGGATGGATGGAAGGATGGATAAATAGATAGATAGATAGATAGATAGATAGATAGATAGATAGATAGATGATAGAACAGTTTCTGATGTGCCTTTCAGCGAAACAACAGTAATTTTTAAAACCTAGTGAAGCTCCAATCAAGTAACTTAGAAGATCAGAATTCAATGTCAGACTCATCAGGCAGAAAATCTATGGCTTCACAGCCAAGCTATTAAAAAAACGGATATATTGTCAGTAGAGTTAATGGATTTGGCTTTTATTTGGTTCAGTTTCATTTATTTGTTTTGGCCAGAAGCCATAGCAAAAGTTATAAAAAAGACAGGAACAGGAAGGAATTTAATCTTCAACCAATAAACTTATTCATAAGTATAAGAAGGATGTTGATAGTTGTCCAGTTTCTTTGAGCTTTTAAAATAATATATTCATAATGCTAAAAGTCACACACTTAAAAATGTTGCTTAGGTCTAAATACACTTTTCTTTCTTTTTTCCTTTTTTAAAGAACAAAAGGTAGGGTAGTTGATGTAGGGGCATGAGACTATATTTTCTCATATAGTCAAGTAGAGGGTTTTTTTTTTATCTTCAATAATCTAGTATGGATATTTAAGACTTGCAGCAAAATGTGGTAGAACAGAACTCTTCTCAGGAACTTACCATCTATCTGTTTATAACCTCTTTTCCTCTTGCCTAATTTTTTTGTTACACAAATAATGAAGGACTATGGCAGGAATAAACCATGCTTCATTTACAAAGATGATAACAAGTCTACAAAGAAGAGGACTCAGGTTAGCTATCAAAAAAAATTCCTGAATATGAATTATCTCATGATATCTGGTGCTGTTTCATATGTTAAGTTTTCCTTTGCTACAAATCTCCTAAAAGGAGAGACGGTTATTTGTTAGAGACTATCTGTAGAGACTGCATTGAAGTCTGGACTAGATAACTGGACTAAATAACCTCTATAACGGGGGTGTCAAACTCAAGGCTGGGGGTCCGAATCTGGCCTGCAAGGTACTTAGATCTGGCCCACAGGGCCACCCTGGAAATAGCAAAGGACCAGCCCACAGTGCCTCTGCCAGCAAAAACAGATCTAGGAGGGCCTCCCAAGCTCTGTTTTCACTGGCAGAGGGTTGCAGGAGGCTGTCGCAGCCGAAAACGGAGCTCGGAAGCCATCACAGCCGAAAACGGAGCCTGTTTTCTCTGGTAGAGCGCTCGGGCCACCACAGGTGCCCCTGACACAAGTGATGTCACCTGGCAACGCCCATCCTAGCCACACCTCCCTGGCCCCCCGAGGTCAAACACAATATTGATGCAGCCCTCAATGAAAACGAGTTTGACACCCCTGCTCTATAATAAGTCCTTCATATCTTAAAAATCTGCTTTGGAACGGATTTTCAAAGAAAATATGAAGTTTCCAGGATAGGAGAAGAAAAAAAATCTCTTTCTGAATGCCAACATGCCAAAATATTGTCTCAGATATCTGCAAATCCAGGTAGAATTGCATTAATATAGTTTTACTGATAGCAGCAGTTCATTTCCTGGCATTCTTGATTCAAATTCTCATTTCCCTACTGGTTATTGAGAAGAAAACCATTTGACAGGAAAGGGAGGCTACAATAACAGTCAAGAAGCTTTTGACAGTGGTGTAAGTATAAAATATTTTGTGTCATGGCTGAATGTAATAATCCTTCCACAAAAGAGTGGGGTGCTTACAATTATACTGCTGTTTGTCAGAAACATCTTGCCTTTCGCCCAGTATCTAGTAGTTTTCAGATAAACACTGGCTTTACATTCTGAAATTTTTTCTTCAAAATGATATATTTATAGAAGACTGCTAGAACCATGCAGTCACCTTTTTGGGGCAATAATTCGAAGTGCATTTTAGCAGTTTGAGATGAGAAATAGCTATTATCATTGTCCATTACTATGCCATGGGCATAATAATTTCATAATGATTCAGGGAAAAAGTGCATAGTCTGGACATGACTGAGGCAATTTCACATTTTCCTTTGGGGACATGTTTATTCAAAAATAAGTTCATTCAGCTCAGTGAAGCTTACTTTCAAGTAAATGTGCTAACACGATAGCCTGAAAGTGCAATCATATACATGTCTATTCATAAGTAGGATGAATGTATCTGTCAATTTTGATTTGTCATTTTTCCCAGGCTTTATTTTATTCTGCCTCCACAAGAGTTTCTGTGCTAAAACATTCCTACCATGTCAACCCATATTATTCCAATTTCATTAGGAACAAAATGTAGAAAAAAGGATGTATATTTTTCTAATTAAAGAAACACCATTGCATGTGCCAAAGAAGGGCAGACTGAAGTTTACTTTCTATTAACCAGGATACAGTCTGGTTGTTTGAATTTGCACCAAGTGAAAATGTGAGGCTATAGTTCTTCAAAACAGTACTGCAGTCCATATTTATTTATTTTTATTGTAATAATGCAAGAAGTATAAAAGAATTATATGAGGACTAATTGCAGGAACAGAAACTGGTTTAACAATTTCTTTCTCCAGGGAAGGTTTTCAAGAAAGCTCAGGAACCTTAAGAGAGAATAATATCATTAAATAGTATTTAACAATTCCTCATTTATAAAAAGATCTTTATATTCTGGAATAAAAAGGTTGCTTAAAAATAGGATTGGAAGAAGTTCTTATGATCGTCATGAACAGATAGTGATAGCAATGTCGAAAAGGTCCTCTTTAGATGACTAAAATAATGGTGCCATGCTTAAAAAAAAATGAATAGCAACTAAAAATAGGAGAGATATTATATTCCTTATAGCATTATTCCTATTGCGTCTCTAAGAGTGAAGGAAGAACAGTAGAAGTAAAATCCAGTATATATTTATCCATAGCAATCTTTTAAAACGAAGACTGCATTTTTCCTCAACAGGCATATGTTCTTTCCCTCACTGAAGAATGAGTATTAATCCACCTGGAAGTAAACCCTGCTGACTAAATTACTTGGGTTTGCCGCATTTGTTTACTCCTCTTTGGTTACAGGCAGGCCTGTTAAGTCAAACAAGTTATAAAGGATGCAGAAGACAGTTCCACCTGCTGTGATCAATGCGCTATATCAGGAGTGTCAAACTGGCGGCCAGCGGGCCGGATGCGTCATGCGCAGGCCACACCCACCCAGATCCACAAATGGGAAAAATGATACAAAATGTCAGACGATGGCAATGTGACGCTGCAAGTTTGACATCCGTATTCTATATCTTTTTTTTTTTTAGTTTGATTTATATGCCGCCCTTCTCCGGAGACTCAGGGCGGCTTACAATGCGCTAAGCAACAGCCTTCATACTTTTGTATATTTACAAAGTCAGCTTATTGCCCCCACAAACTGGGTCCTCAATTTACCTACCTTAGAAAGGATGGAAGGCTGAGTCAACCTTGAGCCTTGGTGAGATTCGAACCTGCAATAATTGCAGGCAGCTGATGTTAATAACAGGGCTTTAGACCACTGTACTATCCAAGGCTCTTATATATCTTCTAATATCTGGAAGCCTAAGGTACATAGCAATACTAGATGATGATGATGATGATGATGATGATGATGATGATGATGATGACGATGATGATATTATTCATTTAGTCATTTAGTCATTTAGTCAGAATTGACTCTTGTCAATTCTATGGGCTGGGTCTTTCCACATTTTCCAATCTTGCACTATTTCTTTGAGTTTTTCTATGCTCTGTCTGGTGTCAGTTCTGATAAGGTTGAGCCACCATGTTCCTCGATGGCTTGGTTTCCTTTTACCACTAACTCTTTCAAACGTATTTGCTTTCTCTGGTGAATTCCCCTACATGGCATGGCCACAGTAAGTGAGATTTAGAATTGTGACTTTGCCTTCTAGTGACATGTCTCATGTTATGTGCTCCAGCACTTATTTGCTAGTCACCTTTGCTGTCCAAAGCAGGATCCTTTTCCAGCATTACAGCGCAAATGAGTCAATTCTCTTGCTGTCTTGTTTTTTAAAGATTCAACTTCTACAACCATAGGTAGCTATGGTGACCACAACAGAACGGACAACTACATTTGGTTGTCAGGCTGATATCTTTGCTTTTCCATATTCAGCTCATGTTCATCATCATTGCTGTCTGACCCAGTGCAATCTGACATTTTATTTCTGTGCTGCATTCGCTCCTTTCAGCTATTTGCAATTCTAGTGAATTTTTCCACACATCCTATATCTTCACTGACAATTTATTATTTGGATGTTTCCATTGTTTGCAGTGGTCATGAGCTCTTTTGATGTTGAGGAAGAGATCAAAATTCTCAAATCTCTTCTTTGATTTTCTTGATCAGATGTTCCAGCCTTCTTTGGGTTCTAAGAGGAGACTTCTTCCACTAATCTTTACACTGATTTTTGAAAGGGGAGAAATTGCAACCTTCTTGCATTCCTTTCTCTATCTTAAAGGTGGGGGAGGACATGATAGCAGTATCCCAGTATTTGAGAGGCTGCCATAAAGAGGAGGGGGTCAAGGAGGAGGATTTTTCAAAGCATCAGAGAGAAGGACAAGAAACAATGGGTAGAAACTAATCAAGGAGAGAAGCAAGCTATAATTAAGTAGAAATCCCTAATAGTGAGGACAATTAACCAGTGGAACAGCTTGTTGTCAGAGGTTGTGGGTGCTCCATCACTGGAAGTTTTTAAGAAGAGACTGGAATGGTCTCAAGTGGTATATGCTTGAGCAGGGGATTGGACTAGAAGACCTCCAAGGTCCCTTCCAGTTCTAGTCTGATTGATATTGATATTGTACAGTATATGTAGTATGGATTTTGGTGATATTAAACTTATTCGAAGACACTGCATTTTGATGCAGAGCATAATTTGACTTTCATCTTTGCCACTAACAATTCATGATCTGAACCAAATCAACCCTTGGATATGTCTTAATAGCAAAGCCTGGACCAGTTCCTTGATGACTGAATAGGACATAGTCAATCTGATATGATGATGACCAAGTTTATAAGAGATGCTTGCGTTGTTTTAACCATATATTCATGATCCTTTATCTGTTTTGTTGGAAAAAATGCACGAGGCAATCATCTCCATCATGCCTCTCACCTAGTCCAAAATGACCGTGACGCCTGTTTCCACTTGTTTGTCAACTTTTGCACTGGCATCACCCAGAACATAAACACTGTCTTTTTGGGGGACAGTTGTTTCAGAGTTTCTTGGACCATGACATAAAAGTCCCCTATTTCAAGCTCTGTAGCAGCAATTGTTGGGGCATAGATTTGAATAATTGTGATGTTGAAGGGCTTGGTATGTATTCTGATGGTCATGATTTGGTCATTGGCAGTTGAGAAGCTTTCCGCTGCTCAAGCAATTTTCTTGCTTACAATATCGTGGTACCACTCTATTTGTTTTCCTGGTATCATGTCCTGAATAATAGACAGTGAAGTTTGAAATAAAAAACATTGACTGACCAGTGTAGCTTAATGACACCAAGGAGATCAAACCTCACATTTGACAATATTTAATTTATCCTGACTGATTCCTCTGACATTCCATGTGGTTATCCAATGTATATCTGTGCAACACAGACATTTGTTTACTCCACTGCCAGCCTCAGAATTGGGATTCCTATTGTCATATTGTTGGTCCCTATCTGACATGTTTGAGACTCTTCCCATAGAATTTTCTTGGTGAGAAGTAGATTACCAGGTTTTTCTCCAACCCTGTAACCAGGGGTGGGTTCTAAATTTTTTTACTACTGGTTCTGTGGGCGTGGCTTATTTTGTGGGTGTGGCTTGATGGTCATGTGACAATTCTTTAGGATTTAGCAGAGGTACTGGTCTACCTGGCTTTTAACTGCTTGCAGAGCTGTACCGATCTACCCATATTTTTGCAGGCACTGGTCTACCCATTTATTTTTGCAGGCACTGATCTACTCATGTATTTTTTCAGGCACTGGTCTACCAATTTATTTTTGCAGGCACGGGTCTACTCATTTGTTTTCTTTTAACACTGATCAGCTGTAGGGTGGCCCTTCGAAGCCCTGCGGCAAGAGTTTAAACAGTTTTTTTTCCCTCTAGCCATCAGCTGGGACTCAGGAGGCAGCAATAGATTGGGGGTGGGGCCAAATAAAATGTAAGAATAATGTGGGGGGGGGCGGCAGGACCGGTTCTGTGATGTCATATCATCACCGCTACTAGCTTGGTGGAACCGGGCCGAACCGGGAGGAACCCACCCACTGCCTGTAACTCACTATACTAGCTATCAATCTTATCTGGCTAAAAGGCTTAACCTTTGGCTGACTATAGTGCTCTTTCCTTGATCTTAGAAAGAATATATAAGAATAACTCCTTCTTAGAATATGTGTGCCCCTGAAATGTTGGTAAACTGAAACCACAAGGAATATTCTTTTTTCATATTCATGTTACATACACATCTGCAGTACTATTATTCTACAACAAAGTGTCATCTTACCAAGCTATAGAGATCAATTTTATATCCTCTTACTACTATATAACTCCAACTTCTTTGTGAAATATAATATTGCCAAGTTTTGCTTGGCAGCAGGCAAAATCTTCGGGAAACTGAATTGCCAGCTAGAGTCAATCAAGCTCAATATGTTTCATGTCTAACTATTATATTGTTATCATAATTTCAAGTTGCGTACTTGTGCAGTTTTGGTTACCATGGCTTATTCTATAGGTTTTTAAGGAAAAAGAATACAGATTTACACATTTTATCTCTCCATGTTTTAATTCTATATTGATCATCCTTAGAGTTTTTAGATACAGATGCTTTTATATGATAATTCTTAATTTCTTAGTTTTTACCTTAATATTGGTAAAAAAAAACTGAAACAAATTTATTGTAACGATATCAGATCCCTTCATACTGATAGGTTGACTTTCATGGACAATATTAAAATCACTAAATTACTTTAAGTTCATAGTGTAGAGAAGTTTTCAGACGTGCAACTAGTCATAGACATCTAACAAAATCATTCCTCCATGATTTTGTGAAATTTTCTGAAATTGTGTCAGAAATACAATTTCCAGAATTCTCAGCCATCATAGTCTTTGGCTGATTTGGATATGAATTTTGGAGACTGTAATTTCAAACTAATTGAATGGTATCAGGTTGGGAAAGTATTTTTTAATTCTAAGACTGATCAGGGCTTGAATCAAAAGTCACGAAATTATAAACCCATCTAAAAGGCTCTTCAGACACTCCTCGATTATTGTTTCTAAAATGTAGTAGTAATATTAATTTACAATAGATAATATATTTAGAAAACAGTATTCATCATATCATCATCAAAATGAATACAAAATAAAGCCAATAAATAGGAACTTTGAATTCATGAATTGGAACATATCATGTTTCCCCGAAAATAAGACCCTATCTTATATTTTTTTTAAACCCTGAAATAAGCTCTTGGCTTTATTTTCAGGGAGGTCTTATTATTTTGGGGCGTGCAAAGCAAGATGGGGCTCCTCTTGCTGTTTTACCTGATTTCCAGTTCTGTCTCCCTAACCCTAAGCAGAGGAAATGGTGGGGACCGGCTGCGTAATGCGTTTAAATATTTTCAGGGAGGGCTTATTTTCGGGGAAACACGATAATTTACTCTATTGATAATATATTTGGTAAATGATAATAATAACAACAATGATATATTCCTAATATATTGTGCAGCTGGCTGTGACTAAGATAAATCCAGAGTTCTCTATCTGATGATGGAACTGCTTCTTTCTGGAATACCCTAAGATTCTTCAAAATATCTTCAAAGCAAAGAAGAACGGGAAGATGTTCAAGATAGGAAAAAAGGAATCAAAACTGTGTGACCACTTTTTGTCTATTTTACATTATTTATATGCATCCATTTTATGTTAATTATCCCAATATATAAAAGGATAATCTAAGATTCCATATACTATGTTTTGAATTAAAATAAGGCAGTATCTGTTGTGAAAGTGATTTGAAATATAAGGCTATAGGAATGCAAAATCCTGCTTTATCTATGACTAGATGATAATCCGGCATTGCCAGGGTATTTATTTATCCCAATTCTGTATTAGACCCCACAGTATTTTTTTCCAGAGAGTAAGTCATCTGTGTACCAAGTTTGGTTGAAATTGCTAAGAACCAATCCCCCTTACCAGAGGGAGCCCCCTTGTGGAGTACTGTGAAGCCATTACCATGGCAACTCCACTGTGCTGTACAGTAGAATCCATTTTAAGGCACAATAGGCTATATCTTAACAGAACGTGAATCCAAAACGTACACTATCACTGTCAAAAGTACTGTGATTTGACACTATAGATATAATTCATTCCTTTTCATTTCAGTGGCCCAGGCTTACAGAGGTATGTTGGAACACACGCACGCACACACACACACACACACACACCAAGGAATGTTAGGGGTGTCTTACCCCCACAGTATTTTTTCCCAGAGAGTAAGTCATGTGTGTACCTTGAAATTGCTCAAGGCGTTCCAGAGTTATGTTGGAACATACACACACACACACACACACACACACACATCCATTTATAGATAGATAGATAGATAGATAGATAGATAGATAGATAGATAGATAGATAGATAGATAGATTATGGACAGAGTTCTCTACTTGAAGGACTGTCGAATCCAAATTTGGTTTCAAAATAAAGAATTATGAGAAAAAAGTCATATAGTCAGAGATAGTACAGAGGCATAAGTCACTGGAAATATCTGATTCATAACCAGCCCTCTGTTATGACATGCTCCTAGAAACACCACTCCATTGCTAGAATCTGGAAAACCAAAGTGACCAGCTTTTCTTACCAAAACTTACTAAATATATTTTTATAGTGATCGGATCTAGAGTAATACTCTTACCCTCATTTTACTTAAAAAAAAATTACTGTAAAATGTTGAGGGGAAGCCAATTTTGCATCTACATATATTTTAGAGATACTCACTAGTGCAAATTCCTTGTTCAGAATCATCTGCTCCACTAGTGATGACTCATTATGGAACAGATGAGGTTGCATGTGGCTCCACATGTGAGGAAACCACCAGAATTCATCTACAGATCCCAACAACAAGTCATCTCCTTCATCTTCTTCAACGGTTCCTAAGAAATGAAAGGCAAATGTTACATCATAAAGGACATGATGATACAATTTATTTTCAGATAAGTGATAGTATAAAATACATTAGTTTTGGAGTCCTGAAAAGCCTCTGACGATCCCAGTTGAGCTGTGTGATCATCAGAGGGTTTTTTTTTTTTACTTTTAAAAGCATTTTTTCATCAGAAGAGGTTGCAGAAAAAATGCTTTTAAAAGTTTTTTAAAAAACCCTCTGGTGATCGTGTGGCTCAGCTGGGCATGGGGGGGAGCACGCAGGGATTTTTGCTACCGATTCTTGGAACCACCCGCCGCCATCGCTACCGGATCGGGTGATCCGGTCTGAACAGGGAGCATTTCACCCCTGTTCTTTACTAATAGCTTTTTTAAATTTGTCCATACTTTTTGTTATCCAACTATAAAATACTCAGATACTTGTAGGCTTGATCCCAAAGGCTGAGATTTGGTCATTTGGCATTTCAATTCCGTTACTGTTTGTAATTTATTGGCTGATTGATTGCTACTGTAACACATTTTTCTAGGTCAAATTCTGTATCTGTGTAAAAAAAAAATGACAATGTGTGTCAATGACGGGATTTCAATTTCCGATTTTCTATAAAACTTCATATCATCCATAGAAAGCAAATGAGAGATTTTATTAGCATTTTTATGCTGCTTGGTAGCCAAGATTTTTTTTTCAAAATAACTGAAAGTGTGATCATAGCAATGACAAGATAATAAGGGTGATAATGAATCACTCTGGAGGATTTTATAATGGTTGTCACATAGTTAGCCAGATGTTCAGACTTTATTTGGCATTTTTTGTTCACTTATTAAGGATAGTCAGATGTGCATGCTTGATGGTGATATAAATATCGTTGCAGGATGTAACCTTTTCTGAGTAAAGCAAAGGTCCAGCTAATCCTGTCTTGTCTCCATCATAGTGATAAATCCTATTCTTTGGAAGCTCTCTCATGAGAGAAATTATTATTTCTTTTTATTGTCTATTAATTACAGGTTAGTGAAATTGTTACCCTGAACAACAAAAGTCATGAGAATTAAACAGACACGCATGCCCCCAAAGTAAGCATTTCAATTCCAAATGCCCACAAGCAGAATACAAATCGCCATCTTTTCAAATAGAACCTTCCAGATTTAGTCCTGTCAGTGATTTATTTAGGAGCAAAAGAAGGAATAAACGATGACCTGTAATAAATCTCCAAAGATTATTCCCCCCCCCCCCCCCCCCCCCGGGGATCTAATTGAGATTGGTTGTTTTATCATTTCGATTCTGAACATGATATTATAATATATTCAAGGATGGGATTCAATTTTTTTTACTACCGGTTCTGTGGGTGTGGCATGGTGGGTGTGGCAGGGGAAGGATACTGAAAATCTTCATTCCCACCCCACTCCAGGGGAAGGTTACTGCAAAATCCCCATTTCTTCCCGATCAGCTGGGACTCGGGAGGCAGAGAATAGATGGGGGCGGGGCCACTCAGAGGTGGTATTTACCAGTTTTCCAAACTACTCAAAATTTCCACTACCAGTTCTCCAGAACTGGTCAGAACCTGCTGAATACCACCTCTGAATATATCAATGTAAAATAGAATGAAATCATGTTACAATACTCCTGGATCCCATCTTTTTAACCTATAAACTTCTGGCAGATCCACAATCTTATATTCAATCTGTTTTGAAATCCTACATTCAATATGTGTTCAGGAATCAGAACTGTGCATTCGGGAAGAAATCAATGAAGCAGACAAGTTTCCATATACTGATAAAGCTTGCTAAAATTTCCATGAAACTGATAGGACAAAACTTGTTCATCATCTTATCTTAAAAACTTATTTGGCTAAACAAGCCACATTTGTATTAATTAAAGAACACTCTCCATGTTTTATTTATAATTTGATAATAAGGTATACATTAGTATGGATAATGGCATGCTGCCTCTAAATTGAAATTACAAAGCAATAGTACCAACGTAAAAAGTAGGGTTTGCTTAACATAATACATAGTACAGCAATAGCTTAATGGAAATCACAAACCTATTTTGTGGATTTGTGCTATTTTAGTGAATACATAATCATAAGCATGTTCACCCTATTTAAGCCTTAGCACCATTTTACATTCCATATGGATCTAATTCAGGCTTATTTCTATTTCCAAATAGAAAAAAAATATGACATGATATACATTTTATCATGTATATTCCTATAGGAGATTAAAACGGGCTGGAATAATTAAAACTAATATGATCACATCAAAAAGTTGAAAGTTGGTGTCAGCATGAGCAAAATCTTCAGTAGGAACGCGGAACACAATTTTAAAATATCTTTGCTCAATAATTTACGAGTTGTGTGAATTGTTTAAATGTGGATACCCTTGAAGAATTTGGGAAAAAAAGATCTATTACTTATGATAGGCTATTACGTTATCCTCAGAGTGATATATTCATGAATGAGAACTTATTTGCACTTGGCAACCATTTCTGGAGGACAGAAATAGATGCTGCTGTTCTCTATTAATCTCTCAGTCACTGAACACACCCTCAAGCTTCATTTTTCTCTGAAGTACATTTTTCCATATTATGTTGCTTGGAGACTCGCATCTATTTTGAATTGTATGCATCAGTTTTAAGCCAAGCAGCTAATTAGCTATTTCACATAGGCAGAAATGTCTGTCTTTACCATAGACGTAGTCCTTGAGTTACAACCATTTGTTTAGTGACTAAAGTTATGGCCGTAAGGAACAAGTAGTACTTATTGAACAAATGATACATATGCCTAGTCCACAAAGTTATGGTAAATCTCTGGCAAATGCCTTCTTGAAAAAGAAAGATTGGAAGATACATTATCCAGATTATTGTCAAATCAGGGAACATGGTAATCTGCAGGCTGTACTGAACCCTGCAACTTCATGTCAAGACATTTCAGTCTAGGCACGAGTTTCTCAAGTAGACTTAGAGTAGAGATGTCAAACTCATGATGACACATTGTCGTCATGTGACATATCACAATTTTCCCCCCTATGCTAAACCAGGGGTGGGCGTGGCCAGTGCGTGATGCATATGGCCTGTAGACCGCGAGTTTGACACCTTGGACTATTAGTAAAGAATCTATACAGTTTAAATAATAATGAAGTTATGTGCTGAGATGAGTAGCACCCCTCACAGGATAAATAAATAATTTTATTTATCTTCAAAAAATAACTTCATATGAAAGGTAGCCAGTTATTTGGGTCTGTCACTATACATTTCTTTTCCCTTGATAGAAACTACTTTCCCTGAACTTGTATCTACTTAGGTTTATTATCTTGTTTATTACCTTTCATATTGCAGGGATAATCCTGGAAAAAATATCTAGAATTCTTTATGAACATGGCTTAGATGTAATGCATTAAAACCATTGAATCATATCCCTTTTGTACCTGCTTTTAGCCAATTTCTTCAATTACACCTCCCTTCCATGCAACATTATGTGTGATTCTAGAACATTCTTCAGCCCCTGATAAATTTATTTTGGGATGTGAGGAAATAGAGTGAACAGGGGAGAGTAGGGAAAAAATGGCATTCTATTTGGGGCAAGTAAGAGCTTTGTTGTGTACAAACAATTGTTCTGCTTGTTTTTTAAGTTCACACTGAATATTATTTTGCCTTCACAAGAATTTTGTTCAGAATGGATGGAGTCTATTTCATTCCAGAGAGTTCTGGAGAATTAAGGGAAGCAGATAACAAAATGGTGTATACACAGGTCTGAGTATACTCTCTAAAATATGAAAATATTGATGTAAATAATATAGAACCATAAAGTTCAAAATGTACATTTAGATAAACTACAATATTTGCCTCATGATATTTCTAAGTACGTGATTTGTGCTTCATTTAATTTCATTGGACTAGTGTTTAGATTTTGGAATCGGCTCAGGGCCAGGCTATCTTTGAGACCGCCTTCTACCACATAGCTCCCAGCGACCGGTAAGATCCCACAGAGTTGATCTCCTCTGGGTCCCGTCAGCTAAACAATGTCGGCTGGCGGGCCCGCGGGGGAAGGCCTTCTCTGTGGCTGCCCCAGCTTTCTGAAACCTCCTGAGATCCGGACTACCCCACCCTACCGTCTTCAGCGGTGAAGACCTGGCTTTTCTGGCAGGCCTGGGGCCATTGATCTCGCTGTTGCAATTTTGTGAGATCTGGCCATGAATGGTGTGCATGGGCTTTTAATGTTTTAAAATGTTTTTATAATGTTTTTAAATAATTTTTATATGTTCATTGTTCGCATTATTTTTGCTGTAAGCCACCCAGAGTCCCTTGGGAGTTGGGCGGCATAGAAATGCGATAAATTAAATATTAAATTAAATTAAATTAAATTAGATTTTGGAATTTTTTCTTTACCACTAAGTCTGGTGCTTCTGATAGTGGAAAAATATATATATATATATTGTGAGGCTTCTGAGAAATCAATGAAGAGAGAGTGAAATACATTGAAAACCGGTCTTTCATTTAAATACGTCCCTGTGACAATATAAGATAAAGAAAAGAGATTCCAGACATTTTAGCTGGTTGCCAGTAGAAAGGATTTTTAAAAGTTGAAGTTCATTTCAGCAGCTAATATATTTCCTTTGAGCTCTTTCCTTCTTTCCATACCTTAATCTGACAATGTGGATAGCAAAGAAATAATGTGGAGAGCATCTATTATATTTTCATCTTAAAGATATTAATGAAGTGCAGAACTAAAGCTACTGAAAAATAATTTAGAAACTAAGACCTAATTCAGCCCTCTCTTATTCCTGAAAAAGCAACAATATAACTAGGAAGTTATATTATATATAGCCAACCTTACAGAGGCTAATCACACAGTGGGAAACCCAAGGCAATGCTCAAAGACACTTTCTGTTGATTAATTCACATGCTGTCAGGGTTCTTTTTAAAGATTAGTAGCCACCCTTCTTCATAACCTCGAGAAGCTATGCATATTTCTTAGCGAGTCCAAATTACGACAAAAGGAGTAATAAGGTGCTATTGCTGCTTGCATCTTCATTTTGTTATTTGCCACTGAGAGCTGTGGGCGTGTGTTTGTGTGTATGTTTCTGTCTCTGGGTGTGTTTTTAATATAAGTTTATTGTCTCACATATCCTTTCCTAAAAATAAAATTTACTTGGCTTTCAAACAGGCAACACACTCATGCTTGCTTCTATTATTCAAGGTAAAGACTGTTCCGATAACAATCTATAAATTAATTATGGAGGAAAGTAGAGTTACCTTATATTCTCAAATGTTTCTGCAATATGCAGCTCCCACAGGTTGAGCGCAAATAAAATTTAGCATGCTACTATAAACTTCCGAAGGCTATAATACTCAATGAAGTAATGCAATGTCATAAAATGGTACTATACTATACTTTTCTTGCTAGCTCATGATTATCACCACATGACTAACTGGGTTTTTGGCTACATGGCAAACTTTAAGCCTATTCCAACATTATTCAATTTCTATCTAAATAATAGCAACACCAGCTGGTGATCATTTCATATACGCACTGTTCAATAGGACTGAGCACTGAACTCCTTCTACTGTCTACTGCAAGGGTATCAAACCTGCGTTGGCATCCCGTGACATATCGCGACTTTTTCCCCCTTCGCTAAACTGGGCGTGGGCGGGACCAGCACATGACGCATCCAACCTGTGGGCCACGAGTTTGACCCCCTTGGTTTACTATAAAGCATTCTAATTTCTTTTTCTTTAACTTAAACCATGCTGAAAATGCAAAGTATTTGTACAGTAATGCCAAATCCTAACTGATCTCTTCTATTAATTTTTGTAAAGTAAGTAGGTCAATAATGAAGTTGAGATGGTGAGAAGCAGACTAGATTTATGGAAACTGCACTGACCACTGTGAAGCCGTTAATCTTTGCTTACTTTTAAAGCTGCCTCTTAATGAAGAAATATAGTTGAGAAACAGACAGCAAATGAATAAAGTTTAAACAGGCATTAAAAAGAAACTGGGGGCAGAGTGAAGAAATACACAAAATGTGCCTGGAAGCAGGTAATACTAATCTGCAGAATCAGCATGTGGGGGCAAAATCAATTAATTACTTAGGACTCAAAATGTGAAGTAATCCTCTTTTCATTTAATTTAAATTCCTTTTAAATCACATCTTTTCTCCTTCGGACCATACAAATCCTTCCAGGATGCCTCCTTGCTTATGTTTCAGTATTTTGGTAAGACTAATTTGTATCCATGTAAAGTCACAGGAGGGCGTGTATCATGCAAATATGACTCTTGTTTAAAATGTGAGAACTCTCAAATGTCTACATTTTCTGTTTTATTCTATTTAACAAAATGAAAAAAAGTTGTTTATGGAACCCGTTAGGCTTTGTCTTAATATAAATACCTGATGGTCCTATTTACTCTTTATAAATCTTCTGTTAACATTATCTGTTTAAGAAAATGACCAGACCACTTTTCTATGTAATTTTAGCACGCTTTTGAAATAAACCTCCAGTTTCCATACAGTCTGTTGGAGAGTTGAAATGCTCAAAATTGAAATATGCACATTAAAAAAAAAAGAATTATATATTTCAGAGACATTGATAAACATATATCAATTTAATAAGATATAGATTCATAGTGAATTTTCATGCGATAACTGTGTACATTTTGATATTTACCAAGGTTGTTAAGTTTTTTAAATTTAAAAAATAGAGATAGTTTTGCAATTTTAGAATATTTTTCTTCTACTTGCCTAAAGAAATATTATTTCAAAACAAATATACAGGAGGTTCAAAGCAGTAGAATTGAATAATTATAAACCGGAGTTAATATTTAGGAACAGTTTTGTAGTAACTGATTTTTAAAACAGGGTTTGTTTAGAACAGGAAATTTTTGTATTTTAACTTTAAAAAATTGTAATTTTAATATAAAGGTACTTGCAATATCATGAAAAATGTCTCTAATGTTTTTCATAGGCTCTTAACTGCTATTATGCAGTTCCTGCTTACCTGTATGGTAAAACTTTCCTGAAAATCCAAGGTTGAAGGTAAAATTTGCAACCTGAGTGCGTAGTAATACTTGAGTCTCCAGTAAAGCCTGAAAAAAACATATAGGGGGAAAAAGGAAACTTTAGATTTAAAAAAAAATCAACTATAAAAGATTAAAAGAAAACCCTAACACAACTTTTTTTTTTGTCAGTAAAACTCACAGTTGTCCGAGATGTAAGATTAATGTCAAAGAATGCTGTCACAATAGCCTATATCAGTGGTGATGAACCTTTTATTCACCAAGTGCCAAACAGGTAGCGCTTTGCACGCATGCATGCCATCCACGCTAATGCGCGGCTCCTCCCACGTGCGCTGTTCATGCAACCGTGCATCTGCGCATGCACATGAGTTTGCGTGACCTGTGTGCTCTGCGCACAACCACACCATCTGCGCATGTGCAATGCTTTTGTGCGCCCCCCCCCGTGCGTTGCTCATGCAATCGCACCATCTGTACATGTGCATGCTTTTTGCATGCACAATGCACACACACATGCGCAGGAGAGCTCCGAAGACCAACTGGGTCCCTTGAATTGCCTTCATGTGCCCTGGAGGCCTAGACACCAGCTGGCACGCGATCGTGCATACGCAGTTTCAGGTGAGTTGGATGACACCTTGCGGGACCGGAAAGATGACTCTGCGTGCCACCTCAGGCACGCGTGCCATAGGTTCGCCATCACGGGCCTATATGGTACTATCTTTATAAGATGGCAATACATTTCTATGCATTTTCATAGTGAAGACTAATTACATTCACAATTAAAGTATTTAAAATTATAAATACCATTTATAAGTACAGTTTAGATACAAAACTCTAATCTTTGCAGATGTTATGAAAACTGTCAAAATTCATCACCTGATGTGTAGCCCTCTCCCCATACATTGATACTCCCCATCAATTCATAGAGAGGCATCTTTATATATTGTTCCACAAGCCCTTATTTATACAGCTCCTAATGGATTGGTCTCCACATAAGCTGAGAATTTGATGAAGAACACAAGGAATCCATCAGGATGTTTATTCAACAACCTGAATTTAGACCATTCGAAACAACGGGCATATGTAAGCAATAAAAACCTACTAACTCCTAAACATATTTATATCTAGGATCCACTCCAAACTTACCAATAAATCTATTGTCTACAATGAATCCTATGATATAATCCCATATGTTTAAATGCAGAAATAATTTAAGGATTTGCAATCATACTGTAATACATATTGTTAATGAAAAAAAGCAAGAACCAAAGACCAAAATAGTAACTATTAAACAAAGGGATACTATTATTATTATTATTAGTTTTACAAAGGATTCAGATGAAGTGAAACAAATACAAAGAAATTCAGTGTGGATGATCAGAAGACTGAAACCTAAAATCTTTGATTTATTAAATAACTAAGGAGAAATTTCCTGACAATTAGAACAATTAATCAGTGGAACAACTTGCCTCCAGAAATTGTGAATGCTCCAACACTGGAAGTTTTTAAGAAGAGATCAGATAACCATTTGTTTGAAATGGTATAGGGCAGTGATGGCTAACCTTTTTTTAAAAAATTTGATTTATATGCTGCCCTTCTCCGAAGACTCAGGGCGGTTTACAATGCGTTAAGCAATAGCCCTCATACTTTTGTATATTTATACAAAGTCAGCTTATTGCCCCCACAATCTGGGTCCTCATTTTACCTACCTTAGAAAGGATGGAAAGCTGAGTCAACCTTGAGCCTTATGAGATTTGAACTTGCAGTAATTGCATGCATCTGATGTTAATAACAGTGCTTTAGTCTGCTGTGCTACCAGGGCTCCTTTTTGGCACTGAGTGCTGAAACTGGAGCGCGCGCCACAGAGCTGGAATCCAGAAGAGAACAGCTGGCCGGTGTGCATGCATGCGGTGGCCAACTGCTCTTCCAGGTTCCGTTGCACACATGCGCGCCGGGTAGCTGGTCCACCACGCATGCGTACCAGACAGCTGCTTTCTTCTGGGTTCCAGGTCCCGGCCAACTGTCCATTGTGCATGTGACTGACGGAACCTAGAAGAGCAGCTGGCGACGGCATGTGTGCCCACAGAGAGGGCTCTGCATGCCACCTCTGGCACGCGTGCCATAGGTTTGCCATTACAGATATAGGGTTTCCTGCCTAACCAGGGGGTTGGACTAGAAGACGTCCAAGGTCCCTTTCAACTCTGTTATTCTGCTTATATTCCATAGCATGTCCTAGTAAAATATCATTGTTGTTTCCCCTTCCCATCAGTTTTACCAAAATGCTTTTGCCTGGATGTTCATCGTCATCGTCTATTCTATTCCATTCCGTTCCGTTCCGTTCCAGTCTAGTCTAGTCTAGTCTAGTCTAGTCTACTCTGTCACAGCACAGTGTGGTGTGTTACCTTTCAGATGTGTAAAATCTGTTATCAATTCATAATGCAAGTTGTAAAGTCAAGTGACCAGTACAAAGCTGATCAGAGAGGCACTATATTAGTGCTGCCCTCCTGCCTTTGCTGCCTTCACTAGCCGGGACAAAAATCTCTGTCAATCATGGTGCCAGAGCAGAAACTGTGAATCTGGCTGTGGAACTCATCCCCATTACAAGATGATTTCAAGTGGTGTGGTCATACCCCCTTGTACAGAGATAAGACAAATCTGGTTGATGTACCTTGAAACCTGGTTATACTGAACAGGTGTAATACTATAGTGAAATGAGTGAGCACGCAGAACTATGGATGTCAATGCTTACTGATTTTATAAAGAAAGGAAAGAAAAAAATACTTTTGTGTGATTCAGATCTCATAATGATCCCATATTTTTACTTTATTCAGAGCTTTATAAGGATATCGGCCATAATGGGGGTTAGGAGAAGAGGCAAAACATGGAAAACACTTTGAGATGGGGATGAGTCCTACAGCCAGATTCATAGTTTCTGCTCTGGCACCATGATTGACAGATATTTTGGTCCTGGCTGATGAAGGCACCAAAGGCAGGAAGGCAGAACCAGAAAGAGCAAACTTGGAGTATTCATTCAATAACTTTGCTGCACATACTAAATCAGGACAGCAGCATTGTGGATCAGAATAGAGGCAATAGAAGCAGAAATAGGCCTGTGATTAGGGCAAAGTGCACTAGTACAACAGGGACGCAGTGGCTCAGTGGCTAAGATGCTGAGCTTGTCGATCGAAAGGTCAGCAGTTCAGTGGTTCGAATCCCTAGTGCCACATAACGGGATGAGCTCCCGTTACTTGTCCCAGCTTCTGCTAACCTAGCAGTTCGAAAGCACATAAAAAAAGTTAGTAGAAAAATAGGGACCACCTTTGGTGGGAAGGTAACAGCGTTCTGTGCACCTTTGGTGTTTAGTCATGCTGGCCACATGACCACGGAGACGTCTTCGGACAGCGCTGGCTCTTTGGCTTTGAAACAGAGATAAGCACGACCCTCTAGAGTTGGGAACGACTAGCACATATGTGTGAGGGGAAGCTTTACTTTTGCCTTTACACTAGTTCAGTATTGCTTTTTGTTAATTCTAAGTCAGCAGTTAACTACTAGTGGTAAAAAAGATTTTTAAAAACAAATTTGCTTTTAAATGTCATATTGCTTTATTTTTATATGGCTTTGTTGCTATTTTATCAAAGTGTTCTTTTAAAATCAAAGATTGATTTAATAGTTTTTTGTATATAGCTCTGGCCTCATTTAGGAGCAAAGGCATTAAATTAAATGCAATAGTAATAATAGTAATGGTAATAGTAATCACCTCCTGAAAGGAATTGGAGTGAATTCAATAACATGAATATTATAATTTAGCTTAGCGGTTGAAATAATGTCTATCTTATTTTTTAATGCATTATGCATGGCTTTATGAACTTCCCTGAAAGTTCATTATGAAAGTAATTATTGCAAAATATAAAATTCTGACCACAGATATATTTCAACTCTGATAAATTAAATATTGGTTCACAAGCAAACTATTAACTAGAAATGTCTGCATTCAAAATGTTTCAAGTAAAAAATGCCCAGTTTAGTTATTTATATTGTACAATATAATCAAATAAGCACTTATGTTGTTAAGAAAGTTTCTAAATTGGCAATCTCATTATATTAATTTTTATTGAATCAATATTGTAGTTATTCCTTCATATAAGCATATCCTTCAGCATCCATAGGATAAGACTTAGATTTATATTCTGTCTGTACTCGACAGAGTGTAAGTTTCAACAATATTGTCGTTATTATTTGAGTTGCCTTGTCTTTATTCTTCATAATTGCTGCAACTATTAAGCGAGCATGATATTTTTTTTCACAATGTTCTTGTTAATTACAACTATTTGCATAATAAACTTTTTGGAGGCTAGTTCTCTAGGAACATTTCATGGCTAATAGGAAGCAATTTGCTTTCCTTTATTAAGTACATTAAAACTTCATGCCCCAGACATCACTGACTGTAAACATTTGATTCTGCTCAAATTTAATGCACCAAGGCATTTTGCTCTGCCATATTAGCTTTATTTATATGCTGTGTTCTGGATTGTTAGCTACTAATGAGACTTCAGCTCTTATGGCTCTAAGGCCTGAGCACTAACCTCATTTTAATGAGATCATTATTTGCTGTCTCCAAATGGAAGACAACAAATTTGCCTTTTAATTAAAGGTCAAAACACCTTTAGCTAAGGAGAGTGAAGAGGTTATCAAATCCTTTGAGAAATTCAAGGAACTTCCCCCTCCCCCTTTTTCTTTATTTCTGTGCCAAATAGACACGGTTGGCCATAATTACTTGTATAGCCTTAGGATGGATAAAGCTCTAAATATGAGCTAAGTGGGAATAACTCTAAATTCTACATCTATTAATCTCAAGACAGCGTAAAAAGCAAACATCGACCGAAGTAATTAAAGAAGCTTTACTCCTAACCTAAAAGTCCGTATGAATCAACGTCCCGGTTAAAGAAGGATCCCCTTGTTTACATGTAAAATTCCAGTTTAATTTAGCTAAAACTCGTATTTCTTATCCGGAAAAATATAATCAATAACTGTATTAGTGCCAGTAATCATATGCATAGCTATGATTAAGTGAATGCTTTTTCTCCTTATGTTTGTATACTAATATGCATATATTAACATATGGACAGTTCTGATCACAGTTATTATGATAGCGCTATTATCAGAAATTTTTGATCTTCACATATTTAGCAACAAATATATTGAAAAAAATACAGGGACGCAGTGGCTAAGACGCTGAGATTGTCGATCGAAAGGTCGGCAGTTCAGCAGTTCAAATCCCTAGTTCCATGTAAAGGGATGAGCTCCCGCTACTTGTCCCAGCTTCTGCCAACCTAGCAGTTCGAAAGCACGTAAAAAATGCAAGTAGAAAAATAGGGATCACCTTTGGTGGGAAAGGAACAGCATTCCGTGCACCTTTGACATTTAGTTATGCCGGCCACATGACCATGGAGATGTCTTTGGACAGCGGTGGCTCTTAGGCTTTGAAACAGAGATCAGCAGCGCCTCCTAGAGTTGGGAACGAGTAGCACATATGTGTGAGGGGAATCTTTACCTTTACTTATATTGGAAAAATTGTTTAAAAAGTTGGCAAACAAGTGGAGACAGGCATCACTGGTCATTTCAGACTAGGTGACGGAAACAATGCAGGTGATTGCTTGGTACAATTTTGCCATGAAACAGCTTTAGCATCATGAATATATCAAATAGCATAAATGGCACTTGTACACTTTGACCTCACCAAATGGACTTCACCGAAATCAGATTGAAAGTTACTATGCAGTCATTGATGGATCAGTTCAGTCCTTGATGTTAAGACATATCCAAGTGCTGATTGCAGTTTAGATCACGAATTGTTGTTGGCAAAGATTAAAGTCAAATTATGCACTATCAAAAAGGCAGTGCCTCCAAATAAGTTTGATGTCACCAAAATCCCTACTATATATACAACAGAGGTGAAAAATAGGTTTGAATTGCTGGGCATTGCTGAGAAGATGCCCGATGAACTGTGGCAGGAAATTCAATGAGCGATGTAAACAGCTTGAAGCGGACTACATGAAGGGTCACACAGGAATGCATTTATGCAAGTCAGAAAGCTCTGAGCACCATTTATTGCTCGTAAAGGCATCATTAGAAACAAGCAAGGGAAATTACTGTCTGACCAACAAGGCATCAAGAACAGATGGTGAGAATATACAGAACAGCTGTATGTAGGTAGCAAAGGGACCCAACCTCAGGATGATGAGAAAAGAGAAGTAGAAATAGAACTGGCCATCCTTGAAGAAGAGATCATATGGGCAAAGAACCAACTGCCAAAGAGCAAGATTCCAGGTGCTGACACTATCCCTGTAGAATTACTGAGTCCTGTACTATCCAGAATTATTAGAGACCTGAAATAGAAATAGAACCAGCCATCCTTGACAAAGTGATCACATGGGTGATGACCCAACTGCCAAACAGCAAGACTCCAGGTGTTGACACCATCCCTGCAGAATTACAGAAACGTGTATTACCCATAATCATTACAGACCTGTGCCAGAAAATGTAGGAAACCAACATGTGGCCACAGGATTGGAATCGCTAAATGTTCATTCTATTGCCAAAAATGGCTGACTCTAAAATTGTTCCAATTTATTTCACAATTGCTCACATCAGCAAGACTCTGCTTAAAATTATGCAACGACTAGTACCAACCATCAAAAGGGAATTACCAGATGTCCAAGCTGGCTTCCAACCATATTGGAAATCTGTGCTGGACCATGGAAAAATCTCGTGAATATCAAAAGATCATTTACATGTGCTTCATCGATTACAAGAAAGCCTTTGATTTTGTTGATCACGAGAAGCTATGGAGAGTTATACAAAACAAGCACATCTGGTTAAGTTGGTGCAATTACTGTGAGAAGGAGAAGCCATTGCGCGAATACCATACAGACACACCGATCGATTTAAGATAGAGAAAGGAGTGTGACAAGGTTGCATTCTTTCCTCTTTCTTATTCAACCTGTATGCCAAAATGATCATGAGGAAGTTAGATCTTGAAGAATCTGAAATCAAGGTTAAGATTGGCGGAAGAAACATCAACCATCTTTGATATGCTGACACTATAAGTCTCCTCTCAGAAATCAAAGAAGGCCTGGAACATCTGATCAAGAAAATCAAAGAAGAAAGTGAGAATTTTGGTCTCTTCCGGAAACATCAAAATAGTAATTGAAGACATAGAATGTGGGGAAAATTCATTTTCCTGGATCGCGGGTAGCTCGAAGTGTGAATGCAGCACAAAAATAAAATGTTGGATTGCACATCAATGATGAACCTGAGCTGAATATGGAAAAGCAAAGACATCAGGCTCATAACCAAATGTAGTTTAGCCTGCTCGATTGTGTTCCCCGTAGCTACTTATGATTGTGAAAGTTGTACCTTAAAAAAAACAAGATAGGAAGAAAATTGAGTTGTTTGAATTTTGGTGCTGGAGAAGGCTCCTGAGTATATTCCTTGGACAGCAAAGATGACTAACAAGCAAATACTGGGGCGCATAATATTAGACATGACACTGGAAACCATATCACAAAACAGTGTCTCATTTAATTTTGCATGCTATGAGTGGGATTCACTGGAGAAAGCAATGTTTGGAAGAGTTAGTGATAAAAGCAGAGGTCTTCAAACTTGGCAGCTTTAAGACTTGTGGACTTCAACTCCCAGAATTCTCTGGCTGGAGAATTCTGGGAGTTGAAGTCCACAAGTCTTAAAGCTGCCAAGTTTGGGAACCCCTGGATAAAAGGAAACCAAGCCATCAAAGAATACAGTGGCTGGACACTATCAGAGCTGACACCAGACAGAGCACAGAAAAACTCAAAGAAATAGTGCAAGATCTGAAAATGTGGAGAAACTCAGCCCACAGAATTGCCAAGTGTCGGATTTGACTGAACAGATATCATAATCATCATCACCGTCCTCTTATAGACAAACGAAGTAGCCCATCTGTTTATGTGTCAACAGTGGAAATAAGACACATTTCTGTTCTTTTCTATGCAATGATGCTACGCTACTTTCTCAGAGATTGGCTTGAAATGGGTGCTTTACAGACTTGCTGAACACGACCAAGAAGAATGTCTGGAAATTAATTACTGTAAAACCAAGGTCGTGGTTTTTGCTAAGTGCTCTAAGGCACATGCCTGGCAGCTAAATAATCATTTAATTGAGAAAGTCAAGACCTTTAAATATCTGCAGATTGTTTCCCATGCTACAGGCAACTGTAAATCTCCCGCCAATTATGTTACTCTAAATGCACAAAAAAACAATGTCAGCTTTACAATCTTACTACTTTTCCAAAGGAGTTTACATATATCTGCAGCGGTTAAAGTGTTTTTGTCTAAGATCCGAGCCTAGCTAGTTTTTGGAGTTCAGTTAGGCCACTACAGGTCATTCTTCTCTCTTGAAAGGATCCAAGTCTTTTTTTTTTTTTTTAAAGTACCTCAGTGCATTCTGAATGTACTGCTTTGCATTGAAGCTGGCCTACTTAAAATAGAAACTTTTGCCTGTACATTCATTTTCTTCTATTGGCTTAAGCTTTCCTTTTTTTCCAGCCAGCTTCCTCCCTTTAATTATAACCAACAGCTTCCAGATTTCCTGGTGCCAGGCATTACATGCCAAAGTGCAGCTCTACAGTTCATGGAGAGTTATCACCCTGATGGGTTTTGGTCATGTCCTAACTGATCTCAGCCAACAAGCCATTGAGTTGAGTTGAAAGCAGATTTAGAAACATCTTCTTGAGCCACTCTGCATACCTTCTCCAATCAGCCAGATACCTTAGTCACATAACAGTTCTGAAATTTAGAAGAGGTTTATCCTTGGGTAGATTCAATGCCCTCCCAACAGCTGCTACTGAAGGATAATACTGAAATATGCCTTGGAACAGAGACTGTGTCTATGGGGTGGAGGAATAATTGAAATAATGGACCACATTGATTTGTATTGTTCCCTCTACACTTGTCAGGAATTGTTACCTCCACTCTTCACTAAACTAAACTGACTTGTTTTATCTTGTTATTATCAGATCAATCTGATTGTACTTCTTTGACCATAGCTAAGTAGTGTTCTAGAGTTTGTACAGTATACTGGTAGTATGTCTTTTAAACATTCTTAGATGTTGTAGAAGAATTATTTTTCCTGTCTTTTTCCTAATTAATTGTGAATTATTTTTTTTCTTTTTCCTAATTGTGAGGTTCTTATTTTATTTGCTGATCTATTACCAAATGAATATTGATGGATATTCTGCTGCAATAGGTTAAATAAAGTAAGAAGCTTTAAATTTAGGTATTATGAAAAGTGTTCTAAGAATATAAACATCTCAACCTTAGAAAAATATATATGTTATCTAATTTAGATATTTACAACTCCTATGTTTTTTCTGTGCAACACTTTAGTGCCAGCTGGAATGAAAACATCTATTGGGATTTTTACCTTTTTTATTCAAATAAAGGAGCGAGCAGAATTCTAGTCCAGTTATTCAGTGATATCTTATTCTGCATAGGATTTTCTAACCTGATGAATAGCTAATGGATGCCAGATTTTTCTGTGACTTGAATGCTTTCTGTGGGATCTCCTTGCCAAAGGAAGCTTAATTGGCTAGCTCCTACTGATGTATGGAGATAATTAAAATATTTTCGTTCACTGGAAAGTATTCCTGAAAAACTAGATTAAGAATGGTAGATTTTAAATGAAAACCAGAGTAATTTCTTCCAATCTGATATTCTTGTTAGAACTATGACACTTGCTAAATTAGAATTCTTGACAAGGTAGCCCAAC
Organism: Ptyas mucosa; assembly: GCA_012654045.1. Classification (NCBI taxonomy): domain Eukaryota; kingdom Metazoa; phylum Chordata; class Lepidosauria; order Squamata; family Colubridae; genus Ptyas; species Ptyas mucosa. The sequence continues at coordinate 2,725,513 of WNWU01000048.1, read as the reverse complement.
ATACCTGGAAGGCATTTAGTAGCAAAGGGCTATTTTTTTAGTCTGCATTCAATATTTTCAAAGTTTTTTCAAGCTTGGTATAATTATACATTTTATTTTCTATTACTATTGTTTTTCATTACTGGATAAATGCTCTAACATAGAAGACACAGGGAACTCCAAAGTTCAGAGGGGTTTGAAAGAGAGGTAGTATTCAGCAGGTGGTATTCTCTGCCTCCCAAGACCCAGCGGATCGGGAGGAAATGGAGATTTTGCAGTAACCTTCCCCTGGAGTGGGGTGGGAATGGAGATTTTACAGTATCCTTCCCTGGAGTGGGGAGGGAAAGGAGATTTTACAGTATCCTTTCCTTGCCATGCCCACCAAGCCACACTCATTGAGCCATGCCACACCCACCAAGCCATGCCCACAGAACTGATAGTAAAAAAATTTGAATCCCACCACTGATTTGAATATAGCACATATCTGCCATGGCTAATGTAGTTGTGCCCTTTCCTAGGATTGCCTGGCTGCTTCTGTGTACCCACTCTGAAGCATATTTTGGAGAGCCCTAAGAAGTTTCACCTCATAACATAAGAATAGTTAGACAGCTGGGTCTTCGGCAGCATGCTTCCTGGATTTGAACGGCAACTACTAGGAATGACTCAAGATGACCCTCAGACAATTGTGGACCTACAAAGGAAGAGGACCTAGAAGGTAGCAATTCTCAGTGCGAGTGATCAGACGGTTGCGTAAAATAACAGTGGCTTTAAATCAACTCAGAGTTGATAACCAGATGCAAGCAACAGTACTACCACCAGATTTACAACCTGCTAGCAGACCTGAAAGATGAGGTTGTCTTGGAAAATACAAATTGGTTAGAGGAATCTGAGAGAGGTATGGATTTTAAAGTCTCAAAGTTGATAGAATTGACCAGTGATGAACTTGACTTTTTCATAACTTTTTCATTACATTTTCAAGAAATGATTGATGGAAATTAGGGAATGGATGTATTATACTCGATTGGAAATCAAAGGTTAAGAGATGTTGTGTTACAATTTTCAATTTCAGGAAAGATCTCAATTAATATCTCAAGGAAAAGCCTTATCATTGAGAATCAGTCAAGGATATTTGATCCTAGATGGCGATGATTATAGTGACCTATGGTAGACTAGAAGCTGTTGTAGACCTTCTGTGAATAAAATACAATAAACAGATTGTTAACAGAATATTTTGAAGTTTAAATTAGCTGTTGGTTTTACCTGTTAACTATGTTTCTTTATAGTAGATAGATGTTGGGCTAAGTGGCTTGGATAAACAGTGTAGAAATTTATAAATTGTGTTCCAGATTCACAAGGGGGAAGGAGTTATTATCTTTGAAATATATGTATTTCAGTATTCAACCATGGAACACAACTTATGTATAAGTCTGTTTTTTTTTTCCTGTTATGGACATTTTTGTGTAGTATTTGTTAAGGAATTTGCAGAGCAACCCTAGAGTAGCAAGGGTGTGCATATGAAAGTGATTGAGAGCAATTGCGAATAACTACAGCCAACACACAGAGTTGTGTTTACTTTTTAGGAAATAGTAATAAGGCACAGTCCAAAAAAAGGCCAGGTCATACACAGATAAAGCAGTAGATAGTAAAACAATAGTCCAGGGATATTCCAATAACAAAGTCTTCTTACCAGTTGTCGTAGTCATACACAATAAACAGTTGCAAACAGTAGCAAACACAGCAAAGAGCAGTAAAGATCAGCAAAAAGAAACAAACCATGTTTCAAGCTCCCTCTTAAAGACATTGGCTACAGAGCTAACCAATCAGGACACAGTATGATGCAATACAGCAATACAGTCTTAAAGCTATATTGAGATTTTATATATTGCCAACCCAACAATTTAGGTAATTATCATTTCCTAACAGTATTGTTAGGAATACTAGTTTTATTTAGTTTTTAAATTTTTTTTCTATTTTGAAGTTCATACTATAATGTTTTAAATAAAATAAAAATTGATATAAAATAAGGAAACAAAAACTGAAAAAGCTATAAGAATATTTGTTGTTTGTTTAAAATTCTATTAAAATATTTGAAGATCTGGGTTTGAGTGTAAGACATTCCTTCCTGGGAAATGTTCTGGATAAAAAAAAACATGGTAAGATGAGACCTGGTTACTAGAAGCAACCAAAAAGATTAAAAGAAAAATTCCCATTAATACTAAATGGAGAAAAATATTTTAATTTTGGAAGAATTTAAACATATGTGGCAACAATGTACCGAGAACTTATTCTTTAGATTGTCTGATACAATAAAAATGGGTTAAAAGAAGTGATAGAAGCTGTTAAAAAATAGACTGTTTTGGATATGGATTTAAAACTAACAAGATATAAACATGACATTGATAAAGGTGTTGTACAAAATCTAGAAATGAAATTGGTTGAGTTTTTAATAGTAAAAAGTGACACGCAAATAATAAACCAGAAGACTGACTTGGATACATGGATCTTAATTCAGAAAAGGACAGATTTTTACTACTTGCTTTAAAGATTTGTTTATAGATAAAATATGGGAAGAAGATATTTTTATAGCAGTTTTAGAGAAAATGATAAGCTATATTATAATTGAGAGGCAATGAAGAGAAGATGAGAAGAAATTAATTTGTGGGACATCATTTGAAGGGATTAAAGATTAATATTTTCAATTTGTTGTTTCTAATAGCTCTTAATGGAATTTTCTTAATTAAATTTTAATGATGAAGTTCTAAAGATTTGTTTATAGATACAAGACACGGCAATCTTAGAAAAAAATGACAAGGTATCGTGTAAAGTTCAGGAAAGAATTATGAAATTTACCTACTTGTTTAAAGTTTGTGTATGCATGTTTATATGCACAGATGCATGTATCTGTGTATTTCTTAATAGATTTTGCTGATCAAGATAAAAAATGTGGTTTTATTTGAGAATATATAAAAGATGACATAGGGATGAAGAGTGATTTCAGTTAAAATGTTAAGAAAGATATTAACTTATTGAAAATGTTTATACTTGTCTTGATGAAGGTGGAAGATATTTTTTTTCTATTTTTGGTTTCTTTATATATGTATGTATGTATGTGTATATATGGATCTTATACATACATACATACATACATACATACATACATATATACCAGGGGTGGTTCTACTTACCTTTACTACTGGTTCAGAATGGGACCGTGAGCGCGCAGAAGCATTTTGGTGATGTCGGGGTTGGTGGGTGGGGCCTCCCGCCGGTTTTACTACCAGTTCTATAGAACCGGTGCGGACCGGGGACAACCCACCACTGACACATACATACATACATACATACATACATTCCTCCCCCCACTCTTTTTTCCTTTTTCTTGTTTATATTCTCCTTAGCTTCTATTAATTTTTTATCTTTATAATTTTAAATTTCAATAAAATTGTTAGAAAAAAATGTAAAAATGTTACCCAAATAGCAGTTTAAAAAATAAACCAAAGAAAATGTACTGAGCAAAGATACCACTCATAGTATTCTCAAAATTGTAATGCTTCAATATATCCAAATTCAAATTCTATCTCTTAAAAAAAAAACAGTTTTATATTCGTAGTTTTGATCATTTTAACAGAGTTTAATTCAAATTTTGGCACTGAGGGAAAAAAAATCCTAATATAACATTTAATTTCATGGTAAAATACCATGTTTCACATAAATGTTAATATGCATGGGAAAACTATTAAAATGTGTATGCATAAAACATAAAGGGTATTATGAAATCATCAACCATGTGAGATAGCAATAATATAAAACTTAGTAGATAAAAACACAGCACACTAAAATTAGGAATAAAAACAAATTCTCCAGATTCAGCATTCTGAAGATATAGGCCCAGTAAAACGCTTATTCATCACTATTAGCCTCATTTTCACAGATTCAAGCAGTTATCTGGTTTCAGATACCTAAGCCTAAAAACATTTAGGCCTTAAAGAGTATCTAAAGCAGGAGGGTGTCAAACTGGCGGCCCGCGGGGCGGATGCACCACGTGCAGGCCACACCCACCCCGGCTCCGCAAAGGCAAAAAAACAACATGATACGTCGCAATACGTCACGTGATGCGATTGAGTTTGACAGCCATGATCTAAAAGTTGACTCATGGTAAATGGACCAATCTTTGTTAATCTGAGATGTTTCGTTGCTCATCCAAGCAACTTCAGAAAGAGCAAAATTAGTTAGGCAGAAGATCAGAGTGTCGTTGGAATATATCGATTCTTTCTGTTATCAACTTCAGGGGTTTCTTCCCCAAATGTGTTATAATATGTCAATGAAGATTCAGTCATCCAGGCCAATGTCTCAGATTAACAAAGATTGGTCCAGTTGCTGTGATGCAACCTTTAGACCAGAGGTGATATTCAGTAGGTTCTGACCAGTTCTGGAGAACCGGTAGTGGAAATTTTGAGTAGTTCGGAAAACGGTAAATACCACCTCTGACTGGTCCCACACCCATCTATTCTCTGCCTCCCTGGTCCCAGCTGATTGGGACAAAATGGGGATTTTGCAGTATCCTTCCCCTGAAGTGGGGAGGGAATGGAGATTTTACAGTATCCTTATGTGGAAGTCACCTTATGTGGAAAATGGAGATTTTACAGTCACCTTATGTGGGAGATGGGCACAGTAAAATTTTAAATAATAATAATACTCAATCATTCAGGCCAAAAGTGTCTAAAGCAGTGGTGGGATTCAAAATTTGTTACTACCGGTTCTGTGGGCGTGGCTTGGTGGGGGGAGTAATGTGACTGGGTGGGCGTGGCCAACTTTTTTTTCCCTTTTAAAACCATTTTTTCTTCAACCTCTTCGGCCGAGCTGAGACGCACAATCATCAGAGGGTTTTTTTTTTTTAAAGCATTTTTTCAGCCGAAGAGGTTGTAGAAAAAATGCTTTTACAAATTTTAAAAAAAAGCCTCTGATGATCACGCGGCTCAGCTGGGCATGGGGGGGGGAAGGGATTTTTGCTACCGGTTCTCCGAACCACCCACCTCCATCTCTACCGGATCGGTGATCTGGTCTGAACCAGGAGCATTTCATCCCGATCCTTCCTCTACCACGCCCACCAAGCCATGCCATGCCCGCTAAGCCACGCCCACAGAACCAGTAGTAAAAATTTTTGAATCCCACTACTGCTTTAGACACTTTTGGCCTGAATGATTGAGTATCATTATTATTTAAAATTTTACTGTGCCCATCTCCCACATAAGGTGACTCTGATAGGCTACCTATTTGAACATGTTTGATTTTAAATCAACATTAAAAATACTTTTCTTGAACTTTACAAAACACAGTTTTCTGTAACCAATATGTTCAGAGCTTATTTTTTTAAAAAATGAACACAGGTTCAGCCTGAGTCAAAAATACCACTTTTTAAAAAGTAATGTTTAACTTTATTAGTACTGGAGCCTATTTTTACTGTCCACTTATGATCCATTAAAATATTCTATGTCTTGTGTGAGACACAAAATACTGCAAATGGATCCAGTTGTTGGATGCAAAGTTTTTGTTTTTGTTTTAAATATTGTATAAAGATTAATGGTGGAACCTGCAATTAGTCTTCAGGGAGTTGTTAAACCGCAGAATATTCTTGTCCTATAACTAGGCTAAGTGCTTTTTATCCTCTACATATTTTTTTTCAGTGGAGCATGCATTTTCGGAATTATTTCCTTACACTGGCATAATATGTGATGCTGTCTAATATAACTGTCAGGAACTCTAAGTACTATCTAAAAATTCCCGCATCAGCCAGTCTTCCAAAATGTTGGGTCAAGTAGTTTTAAGTCACACAGACAGCAATTTTTAAATTCAGAGAGAGTGACAACTTTCTAAAAGGGTAATATGAAGGTATGCCCCTTAAAATCATTTACTTCTTTCAGTCGATAGAATAAAAACATAAATCTTAATAAGGTATTTACGGTAACTATAGTTTGTATTCTTCATGTTTCAACCCTATATAAACCTACCAAGGAATTAACTTCATTGTGTTCCATGTCCAGGTGTGTAATTATTCCCAGTGCATTTACTGGAACATAAGGTCCAATTTAGACTTCAGAACTTCCTTTCAAGTAAACACAATTGAACTGCAGTAGGAACCACAACAATGTGCAAAGTGGAAATCTACTGCACAAGGTTATTAGGTCATTGGGGAGAATGACGTAAACTATGCATGTGCTTAACTTTTTCATATTAAAGTGATCAGAAAGACTCAGTTACAGTGGTGGGCTGCTGCTGGTTCAGATCGGTTCGGGCAAACCAGTAGTTCCAATGATCAGCTGGCCCCACCTACCCATCTGCCCCCACCCTGTCCTATCCTATATTTCTTTCTTTCTGGCTCAGCTGATTCGCGTAGCACAGTTGATTTCTGCACCTCCGCTGTTCTATTTCCTTAGAAGGTAAGCAGCTGACCTTCAAATTGCTGTATTTTGAAAGCTGCTGTTGTGGCTCCGACCCCCGAGCCCATCGTATCAGAGGAAGAAGGCTCCGAACATGAAGGAGAGGAGCCGGCCAGGCCTCCCTCCCCCAGCTCTTCCTCTCTGACAATTCCTCAGGTGTCGGCCGAAGGAGAGGAGATTGGCCAGGAGCCAGGTGTCTCTGATCAGTTGGAGAGTGATGAGGGAGACAAATTGTGGCTGGACCCATGTCAGCGTCGGTTTGCGAAACAATCACAGCAGAAGAGGAGGCATGCCAGGGATTAAGCTGAGTCACTGGACCACACCCCACAGGCTATATAAAGGAGGGGTGTGGCCGTTTAGATTCTGTGACGGACAAAATTATTCCAAAAAGTGCTGCTTTTGATGCTTCAACAAGACTGACACTGGGCGGGTGAGATTTTGGATTCAGTAAATTATTTAACCCTCGAATGACTGTGTGGGTTTGTGTGCGTGGGGGACGGGGACAGAACATCTGCGTGCAAGCACGGCAGGCGCGTGGTCTCACAGAATGGGTTGTTAAACCAGTTGCAGCCCACCACTGCTCAGTTATACAGTGGTTCATTGTATAGAATGTAGCTTTGCCCTTATTTTCTCTTGAAAATTATTTCATGAGCTTGATATGACCTGATATGACCAATTATAAGAGAAGCTGTTAGCTAAGTAAAGAGGAACATATTGTCAGGGTTCCAAGTAACACTCCCACCAAAATCAAACTCCGAAGCTCGAATTTCCTCAAAGCTAATTTTTATTAGAGATGTCATATTGGCACATCTGGGAAAACCCGAATGTGAGAGCTTCTGGGTTTTCCTCATCCAAAAGAAAGTTCAAGTCCTTGCCCTTCACACACATGTCCATCACACAATCAGGTACCCTCTGGAACAGAAGATATCCCCTCATTCTTCTCAGCACAGCTGCAGGGCACAACGGCCTTGACGTTCTAGAGAGAATGTTATTTTGACTACATATCTTCTTCACCCCATACAATCCCCCCTCTCATTTTCTCACAGTAGAATTTGGGGCAGGCCTGAAGGCTCAAAGGTAAAAGATGGCTTCCAGGTCTGACACATATTTCATAGGTACCGCCATATTGCTTTCTTAATAGTGACTGGCGATTGTCATCTTCTGCAATGTTTTTTCAGCTTTTAAATCTATCGTACAGTCATGGTATCCACTGGAGATAGTATATCCAAATAATGAAGAAGCCTAATATTATTGAGCTTTGGAGACCCAAAGCTTAACCAGAGCATCCCTGGAGTTCAGTAAGGGCAAATTATGAAACGTGCATGATTGATGTTAGTATGAAAATGTCAGAATTTATGCACTTGTTCTGGACATTGGCATACTAATATGTAAGGCTGTTATTTGTATAATGACAATACTGAAGCTACACGTTTTTAATATACAGCCTGCTTCTAGCAAGCAGTTCGTGAAAATATTGCACGGCTTCAGTGGTTCGTCGACTTGAGGAAGAGCAACATCATCCATCATTTTTACTAACAGTCAGTTCGTAAGTATCAATTCTGACTTACATACAAATTCAAGTTAACAACAGACTCAGGAACAGCACTTGTTCTTAATCTGGAGCCTGCCTATATCATATATAGAAAGCCAATTCAGATGCAGTGGTTACTGTGCTAGCTTCGGAAGCAGGACAGTTTTAGTCTCCTTTAGGCATGAAAGCCAGGTGGGTGACTGTGGCAGAATTATTAGGCAACCTACTCTATATCTATCTATCATCTATCTATCTATCTATCTATCTATCTATCTATCTATCTATCTATCTATC
>WNWU01000048.1:2699153-2716428 GCA_012654045.1 Ptyas mucosa | reverse complement strand
GAAGAAGAAGAAGAAGAAGAAGAAGAAGAAGAAGAAGAAGAAGAAGATCGAACCTACATTCTATAAGATGGTTGTAGCTAGGGACCTAAAGAAATTTATCACAAACTTTTATGAAGGAAAATTTAATGACTCCCAAAATGGACCTTACTGCAATCTCGAATTCATATTCTTTGTATCAGTCTTTATCCGGTCAAAATCTACATAATAAAACCATTTATGGCAAGGATGCAATCAGAAAAATGAATTCAGGTTTATGAGCGCATAATAAAAAGTGTATAATTATAGGGGTGAATTTATATCTAGCAAATTGGTATTTTAAAAGCAAGTATTAGGAAAATTGTGCAACAATTAATGACATTAGTGAAAAGTGCATCAGACAGTTTCCAAAAAAATTGATCAGAAAACTACATATATTAATAACTGTAAAAGGCTTAGTATGCTACAAAAGATTGCAAACAAAAATGGATATATACTGTGAAATGGATAATTTACAAAAACCTGAAAAGAAGGTAAATCTAAATACTGCTTTTCTAACTCTGAACATAAAATGGTATAAAATTACATTTGTGCCTAGTTTTCTGTACTTGTAAGTTTGCACCGTCGTTTTGACCAAAACCCTTACTGTAATGTGGAAACTCTCCTTTAAAAAGAAAAAAAAAATACTTGGTAAACTTTACTTCCTTGGTGGGCTTTATTTCTGAAACAGTTTTAATATTAAAATCCTGGATGCATTAAACATTATTTTTTTCTTAAGGTAAAGGTTCCCCTTGCATATATGTGCTAGTCATTCCCGACTCTAAGGGGCAGTGCTCATCTCCGTTTCAAAGCCGAACAGCCAGCGCTGTCCGAAGACGTCTCCATGGTCATGTGGCCGGCATGACTAAATGCCAAAGGCACACGGAACACCATTACCTTCCCACCAAAGGTGGTTCTTATTTTTCTACTTGCATTTTTAGGTGCTTTTGAACTGCTAGGTTGGCAGAAGCTGGGAAAATAACAGGAGCTCACCCTGTTACACGGCACTAGGATTTGAACTGCTGAATTGCCAACCTTTCGATTGACAAGCTCAGCATCTTAGCCACTGAGACACCGTGTCCCTATACATTTTTCTTAAGGAATCATAAACAAACAGTCCAACATTCCTCTTTTTAGCCTTTTTCCCATCTAGTTTTCTCTCAACTACCACAGTTCATCCTCGACTTATGACCACAATTGAGCCCAAAATTTCTGTGGCTAAGTGAAACATTTGTTAAGTGAGTTTTGCCACATTTTGCAACCTGCCATGTGAATCATTGCAGATGATAAGTTAGTAACATTATGGTTAAGTGAATCTGGCTTCCCCATTGACTTTGCTTGTCAGAAGGTTAAAAAGGTGATCACCTGATCCCAGGATACAGCGTAAATATGTTGCCAAACATACAAATTTTGATCATATGACGAAAGGGATGCTGCAATAGTTGTAAGTATGAAAAAGTCTCTAAATGAACTGTTGTATGTTGAGGACTACCTATATCCGTGATGGCAAATCTATGGCATGCGTGCCACCTGTAGCCATATCAGTGGGCACGCCAGCTGAGCTCTGGCACACAAGTGCGCGCCGGCCAGCTGATTTTCGGGCTGTTTCCTGCCTCCGGGGGGGGGAGGCCCGGAGGGGGGGGGGGTGGGGGGGGGGGGGGGACAGACTCCTAGAGAGGCTGGGGACAGCAAAAAATGTCACTTCCTGTCCCACTGGGAGTTGGGAAATGGGACGTTTCAGGCCTTTGGAGGGCCTCCGAGGGAGTGAGAAAGGCTGTTTTCGCCCTTCCCATATAAATAGAGAGGATCTGGAACCAGGTAAGAAAGAAAAACAGGCCTACCAGGCCATCGCGTGCCAGAAGTAGGGGGGTGAGGGAGGGGTGGTTGCATGCGCATGCGCAGGGCAGGGTGCATAGAATTATTGGTGTGGGCACATGCGCGCGCAACCCTCCCCCGCCCCCTTCTCCTGGCACGTGATGGCAAAAAGGTTAGCCATCACTAACCTATACTATGCTTTGCAACACCTACATTTTCAATGGGCAACATCAAGTGCCTTTGGACCCAATTCATAGACTAGGGCCATGATGGCGAACCTATAGCACATGTGCCAGAGGTGGCACTCAGCGTCCTGTCTGTGGGCACACGAGCTCCGCTCCGCTGCGCATGTGCGTGTGCCTCCCGCCGGCCAGCTGGTCTTCGGGTCTCTGCCATACATGCGTGAGGGACAGGGTGCACACAGAGGGCCACGCGTGCATGTGGGGAGGGGCGCTTGCATGGGGCCGTGTGCACTGCATTTTGGGGGTTCAGGCGCGTGCACTTTGGGTACTCCATCCGGAAAAGGTTAGCCATCATTGAACTAGGGCCCATACTGGAAATATTTTTTCTCACTATATAAAGAAATTGTGAATTTTGTTAGCTGTAGGATTTACATGCTTTCTCCTGCTTTGGAAATGAAACCTTCTTCTCTGCTTTTAGAGGAAAACTTCTGGCAAACCATTAATGGATATACAATCTACCGAGGCTTCTTAGAATTATTTACAGTACCTCTGAGTTGCTTTTATTTCTACATAATGTACTAGCAGCATGTTTCCAGTTACAGCAAAAATAATGATGAAAACAAGTGGGAAACCATCTTCCCTTTCCTAATAACAAATACAGTGAAATTGCACTTCATAATACTATGTGCTTGTGTTTATAGCAGTTGTGAATTTTGACATATAATGTGAGGCAAACATAAATAGAGTTGGTATAATGTTGAACAACTCACACTCTGTAGATATTTTAAAACATTTTAAAAGGAAAGAATCTATTAGCAGCGATATTATGAAAAACATATTGGAAAAAAACCCAAAACAGCAGGAGTTCACCAAGGACAATGATAATATTGAATTCTTCTCCGGGACATCCTTTAAATAATTTTATTTATTTATATCCCATCTGCATTATTTTTATAAATAACTCAAGGTAACAAACACGCACAATATACTTTCCTTCTCCTCCTATTTCCCCACAACAACTTTGTGAGATGAATTGGGCTGAGAATGTCTGGCCTAACTGACTAGAATGCGTAAGGTACAGGGGTGGTACTTGCTTACCTTCGCTACCGCTTTCCTCGCACGCACCACGTCCACGCATGCACAGGGCCTTCCGCGCATGTGCAGAGCGTCAAAAACGTGGATAAATGGGACGTGATTACATCCGGGTGGGTGGGCGGAGCCTCCTGCAGCCGCCGCCACCGGTTCGCCCAAACTGGATAGAACTGACTGAATAGCACCACTGGTAAGGTGGGACTAGAATCCACAGATCTCCTGGTTTCTAGCCTAGTGCCTTAATCACTACACCAAAGTCACCTCCCTTGGGTATTTATTTTTCAAAGTTAAAATATCCTATCACTGCAATTTTTTTCCACCTTTTTTCCCACATAACTTTATTTTACAACCCTGATCACTGTCACTGAATGTGTATGAATCTGTTGTAATTTCTTGAATAATGCTTAAACATGTCCAATCTGCACACACCGCATATAAATTCAAGCAGAATATTCACTTTAAATCAAATATTGTTCCAATAGTCTTTCACAAGTGCTATTAACAGCCTAAGAATTCTACCTCTCATATATCTGTGCTTTTAGTTTTTATTTCCTACAATGATAACTTTGCATTTATCTATGTCAAATTTTATTCTGTTATTCTAACATACCAAGCTTACTTTTTATTTCTTTCTGTCTTAAATATTACCTGTCCTAGGCAATTTTGCGTCACCCACAAATTTGATCAGCATTTCTTCCAGGGGTGAATTGTTCCCGGTTCGCACCGGATCGCCCAATCCGGTAGTGATGGAGGCGGGTGGTTCAGAGAACCAGTAGCAAAAATCCCTGCCCCCTCCCCCATGCCCAGCTGAGCCGCGCAATCATCAGAGGCTTTTTTTTTAATTTTTAAAAGCATTTTTTTCTACAACCTCTTCAGCTGAAAAAATGCTTTTAAAAGCCTCTGATGATTGTGCGGCTCAGTTGGGATCGTCAAAGGCTTTTAAAAGCATTTTTTCTACAACCTCTGAAGAGGTTGTAGAAAAAATGCTTTTAAAAGCCACTGACAATCCAAGGTGAGTTGCCTGATCGGCAGAGGCTTTTTTTCTTTTAAATGCGTCTGATTATCCAAGCTGAGCCTGATCGGCAGAGGCTTTTAAAAGAAAAAAAGCCTCTGCCGATCAGGCAACTCAGCTGGGATCGTCAGAGCCTTTTGAAAGCATTTTTTTTACAACCTCTTCACCGAAGAGGTTGTAGAAAAAATGGTTTTAATTTTTTTTTTAAAAAAAATTGGCCACGCCCACCCAGTCACATTACCACCACCACCCCCCCAAGCCATGCCCACAGAACCGGTAGTAACAAATTTTAGATTTCACCCCTGGTTTCTTCCTATCAGTATATTCATAAATGATTATGATGAAGAACTTTAGGATGAACTTTGTGGCATTCTATATTTATTTATTTTTATTATTTATTTATTTAGTTTGTCAAACATGTACAAGATGGCAGGTATAAGTATGAACATGGACATGAAAAAAGGAATGGATACAAATAAATGGGGACAGTAGGACAGGAACGGTAGGCATGCTGGTGCGCTTATGCATGCCCCCTTTACGGACCTCTTAGGAATGGGGTGAAGTCCATGGGAGACAGTTTAAGGTTGAAGCTGTGAGGGATTGAGGATGTAACAACGGAATCAGGTAGAGCATTCCAGGCATTGACCACTCTGTTGCTGAAGTCGTATTTTCTGCAATCGAGTTTGAAGCGGTTTACCTTGAGTTTGTATTTATTGTTTGCCCATGTATTATTGAGGTTGAAGCTGAAGAAGTCAAGATGTAAGATGTTGTAGCAGACAATTTTGTGTACGATGCTTAGATCAGACCGTAGGCGGCGCAGTTCCAGATTGTCCAAGCCCAAAATTTGAAGCCTGGTGGCATAAGGGATTCTATTGCGAGTAGAGGAGTGGAATACTCTTCTCATGAAATATCTCTGTACCTGCTCAATCATATTAATGTCCAATATACAGTATTGATTCCAGGCAAGACAGATTCCAGGCATATTATGCCACTCTCTAATTTATGGATAAACTTCTTATAAAACACAGTGCATAAAGAGACACTTACATGTTTTTTTCTCCCAAGGGGTAGAAACAAGTGTAAAATGAATCAGCCTAACATTCCCAGCCCTTATCACTAATAAGAATGGCAACAGGAAAGATAACAGCAGAAAAAATGGAGAGAAATCAGCAAGAGATAAAATGCAGAACAAACAATCCTAAATTGTAAGAAGATAATAGCAAGTCGTGACACATAATCCTGGCATAGGTATGTTAATTAAAACATGGAGAAAACATTGATAAAATATGGACTGAAAGAACTTAATGGTAAAATATTAATAAATTATGATTTGCTTCCATGCAAGCAGAGAATAATATTTGTGTTTGCTTTCCATATAACAGAATTTTCTAGTCTACAATTCCAGAATATGTCATACTGAAAGACATAATAAGTCAAAAGTAGACCACAAGTGACTAGTGATACTGGTACTGTATTCACACAAAGAACACATAGATAACAGAGCCATTAAATCCATTAATAAGATGTAAAGCATACAAATAGAAAGTGAAGCCATGCTCAAATTGATACAGGTGTCAAAACTATTGAATAATAATGTAAAAAAGACTTGCAATAAAAAAGCAAGAATTTAATCTTCCAGCAAATGTGTTGCTAGCAGTATGCAGAGAGCCATAAATAAATGAATTGAGCCAATGAATAATACATTGGCTGAAAGTATGTGTGTGTATTCTTCTGTGGCAGGAAATTGAAAACATTTTGTGAGGACTTTGTAAAATTCAACAACTAAGGAGTCTAAACCCTGTAGGTTTAGATCGTTCCAAACTCCTGGGCAAAGGTAGTCCATTTGACTTGCAAATGTTCAAAGTTACGACAGAACCCTCAAAAGATACTTACAATTCTGACATGATTGACCACATCAATCCTGAAGTGGTCATGTGACCAGATTTTGGGTGTTTGGCAACCAGCCTTCATTTATAGACATTTGTAGCATCTTGTGCAAATCACATGACTGATATTTATTATTGTTTTGCTGAAAATGAGCCTTTATTTCTGGTTCCTTGCAAAAATTCCCAATAGCAAAGAGTGGATTTGCTTTAACCACCAACTGTGTTTGCTTAGCCACCGTTGTGTTTGCTTAATGACTCCCACGTTCACTTAACAACTGCTGCATTTGTTTAATGACCACTGCAAAATGGTCAGAAAATTGTGTGCTCACATGACGACCCATGATCGCCATGGCCTACACCATAATGAGCATGCTCTGTTACAGTTGTAAATCAAGGATTACCAGTCTGTTGCATTAATTACCAATCTACTTCAGAGTTCAACTCAAACTGCAGGTAATCACTTATAAAGCCATTCTCAGGGTCTTCCCAATTATATCTACCGGCCAGGGGTGGGTTCTAAATTTTTTTACTACCGCTTCTGTGGGTGTGGCTTATTTTGTGGGCGTGGCTTGATGGTCATATGACAATTCTTTAGGACTAAGCAGGGGTACTGGTCTACCAGGCTTTTAACTGCTTGCGGAGCTGTACCGGTCTACTCATTTGTTTTTGGAGGCACTGGTCTACCCATTTATTTTTGCAGGCACCGGTGTACTCATTTGTTTTTGAAGGCACTGGTCTATCAACACACTGCCTTTTAACACTGATCAGCTGTAGGGCGGCCCTTTAAAGTCCCGCGACAAGAGTTTAAACAGTTTTTTTCCTTCTAGCTGATCAGCTGGGACTCAATAGATTGGGGGTGGGGCCAAATAAAAGATAAGAATAACGTGGGGGGGGGGGCAGAACCAGTTCAGTGACATCATATTGTCACCGTTACCGGCTCAGCCGAACTGGGAGAAACTGGGAGGAACCCACCACTGTTACCAGCCTCATTAGCTTTGGTGGCAGAGGCATGCTCTGGTTTCTGTCTGCTAGGGAGTATTGTCTGACAAGGTCCAGGAAGAGAATCTTTTCTATCATGGTGACTGCCTTTGAGTCATCCTCTCTCCACAAGTCAGACTGATCCAGGGGTGGTATTCACTTATCTTCGCTACCGGTTCACAAATGTGTGCGCAGAGGTTCGCTACCGGTTCACAAATGCATGCGCAGAGCATCAAAAACGGGATATAATGATATCCGGGTGGGTGGGCGGAGCCTCCCGCAGCTGCTGCTACCAGTTTGCCCAAACCGGATATAACTGGCTGAACACCACCACTGGATTGACCCCAGACCTGCTGGTTTCCCATAGTTTTGGTTTTGCCATCGTTTTGGGTGACCTGGGATGTGTGGTAGAGTCTGTAGAGTAACTATGTTGTTTGTTGTTGGTTTTCAGTACACCATGGCTACAACTGTACCACTGAATGGTTTTTAATATTGTTTTTATGTACATGTTTTTGTGTTTTTTTAAAATATAACTTTAATTGATGTAGGAGAGAATTAATAGTATGGATAGCTAGATAGATAATAAAAGTCCTATGCAAGTTCTTTTGTGTTAAGATTCTCTGTTAGATCTCCTGTTCAATAGCTTACCCTTTGATTGCTTATTTTATCAACTAAATTCAGTTCATCAAAATTCTTCTTTATTTCTTCTCTAATAAGGCTACATTGTTTTCCTGTTCTGAGGGCCAGCTTAGTTTCTGAACGGCATCCCAGCATTTATCATGGATAAACCCAAAACAAGAATTAATTTTTATTACATACTATTATCTATATAAATAAAAATGTAAATGTTCGTTTGTTCAAAATCTTAAATCTCCGAAAGTTCTTCACCGATTGCTTTGAAAGTTTGACACAACGTTGCATTCAAATACGCACGTGTTTTTATATACCTATATTATATAGATGTCACACGTGCGACAGGTAAAAACATGCTTTTTTGAAAAACAGTGCCATCTGTTGGACGTAAAAGCAACACGTGCCTCGGTGCTTTCCACCGTGCCCTTAAAACCTTCTTTTTCCAGCAAGCCGGGCTGTCTTAACAATTTTTTAAATGTTTTTTAATCAGTTTGTCATTCTTTTAATTGGGGCCAAATAGATATATATCCTTTTAATTGTATTTTAACGTTTGTAGTTGATGTTTTTATTTTGGCTGTACACTGCCCTGAGTCCCTCGGGAGAAGGGCGGTATATAAATTCGATATAAAATAAAAAATAAAAATAAATAAAACACACGCTATACTTCTAAGAAAGCAATTGATTAAGCGACGTTAAAGTCCAAAAAGAAACGTAGAGAAAGGCAACTCAGGTCTGAATCCAATCGACCGAGTGAAAAGACTGGTGGGACGGAGGCAAAGTAGACGTGGCCTGAGATACAGAGGGAAATTATTGGCACTCGGTCAAAAAATATTGTATACCTACAAGACTGAGCCACAGCAACATGTGGCCGGGTACAGCTATATGAAATAAAACCCATTATAATTCAACTACATTCATATAATTTTTCACAACACCACTAAAATGTTATCTTGAGGCTTCAGGTAGTATCTTATTCCTCGTAAGGAGGAGGAGCTTTCTGCATATCAACGATAAGTTGTTTCCTTTTCTCTTCTGGAACTTAGATTTTTTCTGTCTGCTCACAATTTATTACTCTCTTAGTTAAGATTAGACCAGCAGCCCCCAACCTTATGGGCATCAAGGACCGGTTCCATGAAGAAACCGGTCCTTCATGTGTACTGGAGGGGGCATGGTTTTGAATGCTGCCTGTATCCCTCAGATGGACCTTCATTTGTTTGTGTGGCCCAGTTGCTGACATGTCACAGCCCAGTGCTGGTCAACGCACTGTGGGTTGGGGACCCAGTTTGCAATGAAAACATTTACAGAACTCCTGTATTGCTTTTGTTCCCATGTTGTTTCTAAGCCAGGCTCCTTATTTCAGTAGAACAATATTAAGCAAAAAAAGTTCATTTTTGTGGCCAAAATCCACTGAATTTCATAAAAATGCTTTTGACTAAAGATGGATTATTATTGTGGTTGCTCACAGTCAGTTCACTGTATGTTTAGACTGGATTTGACATATATTCCCACGTATCAAATCCTTCCCAAGGAATTGGCTGGGCAGATGTTGTTTGATAGCGTTAAGGGTATTGTCACAGAGTGTAAGCTGTTCCAAGTAAAGTAAATGTATCAGTGCTTTTTCAGCACCGATGTTGAAGTGGTGCTCCAGTTGTTGGAGAGTTTATCAGTTTGCATTTGAAAATCCCACAATATTTTAATCTGCTGATTTTCTACTACTTGAAATTCAATGTTCCGTTTTTTCATTACTGGTCCATGGTAATTTTTACAGATGTTCCAGTGAATCATTTTGGTGATCACATTGTATTATTGTTGATAATCAGCTTGTCTCATCTTCTTGCATGAAGAGAATAATTGGTATACTGTTTCTTCCACATGCACAATCTGCACTTTGAATCAGTTGACAATTTTTCAATTCTGGTCCTGATTGCATTAGTTCCAACACTTTGTTCTTGAGCAGCTAAAATCAAGCCTTCAGTTTCTTTTTTTTTTAATGTTCCAGTATAAACCCTTGCCAGGTTTTTTTTTCTTTATCTACTTTTCCCTTGATCTTCTGTAGAACCATGTAATGCTTTTTCTTACCAGCAATCTGTTCATGTTTGATTGCATTATTTCAATATTCATGTTTCGTTTCTTGCACATTCAGTAAGTTCCAATTTTTAACTTGCATCAATGTTTGTTCTTGACTGTCTTTTATGTATTTGACTGTTTGACTTGAAGTAAACCTCTGCCTCCATTTCTGAAGGGCATGTATAATCTATCAATGTCACTATGGGATGTAATGCATAATGAATAGTTATTAGCTTTCTTGTATTTTGCTCCAACTACTCAGTTCAGTTAATAATTCCAGCAGTGAGTGGCCCAGGTATCAATGACTTGGATGGTTTTTTTCACCATTCAAATTTGTCTTTAGCACTTTTCTCACTCTTTGCATGTATCCTTTACTAATCACATGTTTAACTTGTCCATGCTTGATGTTATCCAGCTGTATGTATTAATAATAACAATTATTCATTTTATATGCCACTCAACTGCCAGTGACTTTGGGATATACATTGGAAACATGGCAAAGGGTACTGCTGCATTTAAAGAAAAGTAAGTAAGTCCTAAATTTTAAATGAAAATAAAGAATAATACACTTGTCAAATAAGTAGTTGACTCCAAATGTTGAATTAGGCTCCCCATCTAGCAGATCCTACATGAACAGTTCAGATGGTAAATAGTTAAGGCTCTTTCTTCTAAAGCATCTTTCACCTCTTTCTCTTCTAGTAATACTGCATGTACTTAGTGGGTTAATAATGTTTGACCTGAAATAGATTACTTAGAAATTCTTTGTATAATGTTAAGGATGCTACTGGTAAGTGATGTTTTTGGTCTGAGAACTTTTTCTTTTCTGTGCATTTGGAATGACAAAGTGGAGTAAAAATACCCTTGTTATTAGTGGAAATGTATTATATGTATTATATGACATTTGATCTGAAGCATTTATTATCCTATCAATGTTTTTAAAACAATAGCTATTATTTTCATCTTGAATTAGATAATCTTTCTGCCCTGAGTCTTAATACTGTTACTGCCTTGTGCAAGAAGTAGCTGATTTCCATTTTATTTCCTTTTCTTCTTGTTGAATATCATAATGATTTAAACAGAGATAAGTACAGACTTTTATAGAGTATGACAACAGGAAAGGCAAGCTCTGGCTAGCAATCCATTCATTTTATTTTGATCAATGACCAGCTGATTAAGGCATTTGCTTCCTGCTCATGATATAGGAATTGAAAATGTGCCCATTTTCATCAGTCAATACTTAGAGAGGGGCATAAACTTCTATTTATTTTATCTCATTTGTATCCTTTCTATTCAGCGGGCACGTAAGCCATCTGCCATCAAATAAAATATGATTAAAAGAACAATTGACCAAATAGGCAACTGCATTTAATTGTTGGGTCCATATGTGTGTTTTCTTGTCAACCTATTTCCAGCAGGTCCTAATATAACAAATGAGTAAATCAATGACAAAAAAAACCACATCAAAGTAAATAAAGAAACACAACTGTTACATATTATAAAATTATCTCTCTTGTGTCTAATATGGACTGATTACTTATTACCAAGGTCAGGTTTTTGCAACGGAGCTTCTAACTTAAGGCCTACAGTACCTCGTTCTTGGGCAGATTGAAGCTCGATTAAAATGACTTAACAGGAAACAAGCATTTTCCAGTGAAAAGTGTTGCATGCCCCATTTTATGCAAAATTCTCATGGTGATGAAGTAAAAAGATCACAGAGTTCCAATTGAGCCTACTGCAAAACATCTCCTTAAACTAGGGGTGAAATCCAATTTTTTTACTACCGGTTCTGTGGGAATGGCTTGGTGGGTGTGGTGTGGCTTGGTGGGCATGGCCTGATGGCATGGTAGGGGAAGGATACTGCAGAATCTCCATTCCCTCCCCACTCCTGGGGCCAACCAGAGGTGGTATTTGCCGGTTCTCCGATTTACTCAAACTTTCTGCTACTGGTTCTCCGAACTGTTCAAACATTCTGCTACCGGTTCTCCAGAACCTGTTAGAACCTGCTAGATTTCAATGAACCAGCTCAGGAGCCAAAGATAGCCATTCCTCCTTTAGATGCCAGATTTTTATTTCTTTCTTTTTGGTCCAATAAGAATACATCTTCATGGAAGGTCTTCCATTAGAACAGGGGTCTCCAACCTTGGCAACTTTAAGACTTGTGGACTTCAACTCCCAGGGTTCCTCAGCCAGCAAAACTTTGCTGGCTGAGGAACTCTGGGAATTGAAGTCCACAAGTCTTAAAATTGCCAAGGTTGGAAAAACCCTGCATTAGAATGATATTCTCATTGGTAACTCCACCCACCATCAAGATTCCTGCCTTTAACTTCATGATTTCTAGAGAACAGTAGGGCCACCCAATTTGAAAACAGGGTTGGTGTGGTCCTCCCAACAAACATAGAGTTACGGACAGGAATAACGGCGAGGTTGATGTCAGCATGCTGCACAAAAGGAGAAGTGTTGCCTTTCCTGCTTTTCATTTTTCCGACATCATCATCATCGGAAGTGGTTGCCCCTGTACTTATTGATGAGGCCTAGTAAAAGGACCATAAGTGAAAGCTTTTTAATATAGGGTGATATGATTAAAAGCTAGAATAAGTGATAGAAATAAAGGGAATATTAATGTATTACATTTTTATTTGATAAAACGAAAGTAATCACGAGAAATGGGTGGAATAATTGAACAATGATAGACTGTAACCTAATGTAGATGTGTATTATTATGGCAATTATACAAATTGATTGAATGTAACAATGTTTAATCTGATGAGTTTTGTTTGTATTGGAATGTATGGTGCCCAGTTGCCACACTGTTCATGCATTGATTTGACATTTTTATATAAAAAAATAAAAGGACCATAAGTGGAAACTGGAAAACCCTAACCTTGATATTTGTATAAAACAGACCTGTCAGCTTAGCTGCATTTCTTAGGAGTATACATGCTGTGAAGCCATTTGGGTACTTTCTCCATGTTAAATGCAATAACAGATGGTTAACAGAGGGATTTGAAGACTAGTGTAATATTTGGGTTAACCTGTTAACTGTTTTTTATTTATTTTTCTTTCACTTTTTATATATGTTAGATGTTGGATCAATTTGATTATTAGATAGAGATGTCCATATCGGAAATATTTGTTTATATGATATATTTTCTAGTTAAATAAGACGAGAAAGTTAATAACTATTTGCAGGTCCATTATATAAGGGGGGGGGGGGGAGAGAGAGAGAGAGAGAGAGAGAGAATTTATTGGGTTTTTAATTTTTTCTTTTCAGCATCCAGCCTGGATGGGGTTTTTTTTATGTTTAATGCTGGATGTTTGGATCATCCCCCCCCCCCCTTTTTATAAGTAGTAGTTCAAAATTAAAAACATTGGACATAGTTATGACATCACTGGTCCCAAGCATCTTCCAACACTTTAAGTTAATACATAATATGCTAATGATAAGATAATAATATACTCCTTACACCTTATACGTTTATGCAGTAGTAGATAATTTATGTCTTCCTTGTATTTGCCCTCTGTCATTCCCAAAAGAAAAAATTCCGATTTGACTTCTATGTTTATTAACAAAATTTCTTCCAACCCACTTTATCAGATTCCAATATTTCCCAGAAGGCCCGAAAATCAGCTGGCCGTTTCACACATGTGTGCTGGAGCTGAGCTCACATGCTCACTGATATGGCTACACGTGCCACCTGTGGCATGCGTGCCATAGGTTCGCCATCATGGACCTATAGGATACAATTTTCTAATCTTATGGTTACTTCATTCCATGTAATCAGAAGAGCTCTGTGACCCTTCTACTGTATTTATTCTTTTTGGTAGTGAAAGACAGCATACTTTCAGAGTTCAAAGCACTTTTTAACAACAAAGATCGGGTGAGAAAGTTAAAAAAAAGTGGCCTTCAAAAATCCAAAAGGTGTCAAAGACTAATGGCATTTTATATCATTTGAAAAGCAAGAAAAGGCAATCAATGCTTGGAACATATGAAGCAGGTTAAATGTTTCAAGGTCATGAAATTCATAGAGAAATGGATTTGGACGTACAGTGTTCACCTTATATATCTATTAAAATAATTCATTTAATCAAAAATTACTTAGTCAAATAATTTAATTTGGATCCAAACTATGACGTATGTTATATTGTTTCTTTCTCTGTCAGAGATTAGATTTCTTTTCTGTAGCCTAATAACTTGTTTGCAATGAATGGCATGGTGGCCTAAGATGGAGCTCTTGCCTCACAATCGGGAGGCTGTGAGTTCAGTCCTAGGTAGCAGTAGATGTTTCTCTTCCCGGGTGGAAAGAGAAAATATCTGCTGTGAGCTCCGCATAGGCATCAGGAAGGGCATCCGACCAGTAAACGCTCAGCTTCATTCAGTCGCTCAATCGACTCCATCTTACTTTCTTATTGGGAAAACAATGATATTTGCTTTAAGTAGAGATCATACCTGCATATGTAGCATTTTAAGATTAGTCATAGATAGTTTGCATTTAGCTTTTAGCAGAACTTTCAGTACTTTATGGTGCCTTTTTCCCCCTTTCAGGTAAGATTGGTTTCTCCAAGAATTTATTAATCAAATACTTTACAAGCTGCAGAACACTTACAAACCTTTCGAATCCAGGCTGAGGTTATAGGGATACAAGGGGTAACGGGGTTGTTAAAAGAAAAGAAAATGTTTGCAGCAACTTTTTAAATATTTATATAATTGTCTGTAAGCATATGATTAACTACTAGTTTGTAAATAATCCCCTTGTAGGATTACATAACAAGATCAAGATGAAGATTACGATCTGCACTGTTTTTCTCCCATGTTTGTGAGATTTTGTGAAGCACATTTAAATAAATAATGGTTTCTAAAATAATGGACTCTCTGAAAATTGTATCACGGGTGTTCCTAAACATTTCAATCAGGTAATAATGATCCTGTACAACAGAAATCCATTTTCTCAAAATCATTAGACTTCTTGAAATATATATAAACTATAGCCATACAATATTCTTTAGAAAAATCCATTCCCCTTATCTCCTTTTGAACTTTTCTTTCTTTTGCTGAAGAGGGTACTTTAACTCATTGAGAAGGTCATATATATTGATTTTCCATTGTGCCCAAGTGTTCACAGATCTTTCCCTAAGTCTCACTAGCATTGTCTTATTGTAAATGTCACTTTTCTTCAAGTATTGTGTTCTTTGGGGAAGAAGAAGAAAAAAAAGAAGAACCTCACCCTGGATTCAAATGGTTTGTGAGCGTTCTACAGCTTGTAAAGTATTTGATTAACAAATTCTTACAGAAACCAATCTTATCTGAAAGTAAGAAGGAAGGAAGGAAGGAAGGAAGGAAGGAAGGAAGGACGGACAAAGTCCTAAAAGTTCTGCTAAAAGCTACAAGCAAAATATCTATGACCAATCTTAAAATGCTACATATGCAGGCATCATCTCCACTTAAACAAAATATCAATTTTTCCAATAATAAGATATTGATCACAAGGAACAAAGAATATTTAAAACGTGCCTCTAGGCAGTTCCATGCTTCAATCCTCACTTTGTGGAAAAGAAGTGGCCATAAGTGTAATTTTTTGTTAATGCCAGCTCCATACTTCATAAATGATGCAAGAAACTGAAAAGTACATCTGTTATAAGTGTAGGTAAAATAATCAATGTCTTCTACTGTAGGATTCCTGGGCTGCAGTAGAATCAAGAAATGTTAATCTGGTACACACTGGCAGGAGGTTGCCAGGAGAAAGTGGTTACCTTGCAGCTAGAGTTCTGACTGCATAAGCCTGTAATGGAAAGGTCAGATACAGAGGAAATAGGACTCTGTGCTAAAATAAGCACCGGCTAAAAATAAAGGAAGTCCCAAAGTTCAAAGAAAAACCAGCAAGTCCACTTACCTCTTGAAAAAAAGCACCTTTGGGACAACCATGACCTGGATGACTGAGAATCTCCATAGACAAATAAAGGAAGTGATACCATATTATTTTTAATGGTCGTTTAATGGTTTTTAATGGAAGTCCTCAACATAAGACCATAACTGAGCCCAAAATTTATGTTGTTAAGCGAGAAATTGGTTAAGTGAGTTTTGCCCCATTTTACGACTTTTCTTGCCATATTTGTTACGTGAATCACAGCAGTTCTTAAATTAGTAACACGGCTGTTGAGCGAATCTGATTTCCCCATTGACTTTGCTTGTCAGAAGATTGTAAAACAAGATCACAGGACCCTGGGACACTGCAACGGTCATAAGTGTGAGTCAGTTGTTAAACATCCGAATGTAATTCACATGACTATGGGGGTGCTGCAAAGGCCATAAGCATGAAAAATAGTCGTAAGTCACTTTTTTCAGTGCCGTTGTAACTTCAAATGGTCACTAAAATGGCCTGTTGTAAGTCAAGGACTACCTTTACATAGTTTGGTGTTATTAAGGAAACCAGAATTGAGTGCTGGTAGAGGGAAAAGAGGTCTGTCCCAAAGACTAAAAAGGGAAGAATGAAAACTCAAGAGTTAGGAAAGGAATGAAAAGCTCCATAGCTGTGGATGCACACAGGCAGAGAGAACAAAAGAGAGGATCAGAACTTTAAGGTGGAATAGGGGTTAATGACTTATACTAAGGCAAACTGGAGGACTAGCCATGAGTAAATAAGAAGTACCAGATATATACACATACACAGAGATGGGCTGCTGGGGGTTCGCAGGGGTTCGGGATAATCTCTAGCTAAAATTCTGTGCAGTTCGGAGAACCACCAAATCCCACTCCTGGCTGGCCCCACCCACCCACCCCCTCCCCTCCCAGGAGTCCCCATGTGGCCTGTTTTAGATGCCGGTAAGTGCAGGGTGCGCACGGAGGCTCGGGGAGAGCGAAAAACGGGCCTACTGAAAGTTTGGGGAAAACGGATCCGTTTCCAGCCTCCAGAGGGCCTCCGGAGTCTGGAGAGGCCGTTTTCTCCCTTCCCCCCAAAGTACAGGAGGCCAATTAGGCCACACCCACCATAGCCACACCATAGTCACACCATAGCCACAAAAATTTTGAAGCTCATCTCTGCACAAACATACACACAATATATACACACAAATATAAATTTTAAAAAGGCAGGATATGATAAGTAAATAAGGGCAGTTTGTGAGGTGCAAAGGAATCATGAAATTGGTTGGTATTCTTAGCCAGAGTTGAGAGATGCTGAAAAACTTTCCCCAGCTAGGAAGAATCAATAAATCAGTTGGAGGAGGAAAAAAAAGGGACTGGAGTCCTGACCCAGAAGGGATTAAACAACCAGATAAATTATTGCCAGAGGCTTCTGCAGTGAACATTTTGCCAAGGGCTTGGAAGGGAGGATTTGTTTAACTATGTATGTGCTTTTTATGTCTACCACCTTTTTAAGGAGACATTGGGGCTTGTTGAATATGAACTGCAAGCTTCAGCAAGCCTCTCCACAGGTTACACATGTTGGAAATTTATTATGGATGATTTGTAATTTAATCTGCACCCAGCATGCTCCCGGTCAATCCTTATGTCCAGATCAGAGCAGGCACATATGCCACTTTGTTCACTAGTAATAGATAGATAGATAGATAGATAGATAGATAGATAGATAGATAGATAG
>WNWU01000048.1:2688352-2698592 GCA_012654045.1 Ptyas mucosa | reverse complement strand
ATAGAATAGAATAGAATAGAATAGAATAGAATAGAATAGAATAGAATTCTTTATTGGCCAAGTGTGATTGGACACACAAGGAATTTGCCTTGGTGCATACGCTCTCGGTGTACATGAAAGAAAAGATACATTCGTCAAGAATCATAAGGTACAACACTTAATGATAGTCATAGGGAAACAGTCAATATAAATCTTAAGGATACCAGCAACAGGATTACAGTGATACATTCATAAGTGGGAGGAGATGGGTGATAGGAACGATGAGAAGATTAATAGTAGTGCAGACTTAGTAACTAGTTTGATAATTAGTATGGAGAGTCCCAAAGGAAATTACTTTTTAGGATTTCAGCTTTAACCCTTATTTGTATGTAACGGTAGAACAGAGATGGGTAATAGGATAAAATGAGCCGTCTTCTCTTCTGACGGATGGGGATGATGTATCCAACAGTGAAAAGGGCATTCTTATACCTTATGATACTGCCTATATATCTACAGGTAGCCCTTGACTTAGAACCACAATTGGGCCTAGAATTTTGGTTGTAAGTTGTTTTTGTTGTTAAAGGAGCCTGAGTGGCGTAGGAGGCTAATGCCTCCTACTAAGGCAGCATTTAACATCCAGCTGTCTGCAATTACTGTAAGTTCAAATCTCACCAGGCTCAAGGTTGACTCAGCCTTCCATCCTTTCTAAGGTGGGTAAAATGAGGGCCCGGTTTGTGGGGGCAATAAGCTGACTTCTGTAAAATATACAAAAGTATGAAGGCTATTGCTTAATGCATTGTAAGCTGACCTGAGTCTCCAGAGAAGGGTGGCATATAAATAATTTTTTTTAAAAAGTGAGGTGTGTATACATTACTGCTCCACTCAATGGCTGTAATCCTGGCCCTCCCAGTTGTGGTGGTTGTTAAGCGAAGTGTTGTGACCTAGGCCCAAGTAAGTAGTAGGAAAATCAGTCAGTGAAAAAACAAACAAACTTTATTCGAACAGCTGAGAATTACTTCATTCCCAGCGTCATTCAACTAAATTAAAGCAAATTCCTCCCAACGCAAATTCCTCAGTCCTATCGCAAACCTTGATCCGATTAGGCAAACTGCCAAAGGCCTTTCTTGGCAAACATTCAGAAGTCACAGATACAAAAATAAATGCAAGATGTAGATGAAGAAGATGAAGCTACCAACGTTATTTTCCAGCAAAGCCCAAACGCCATTGGTGGTCTGTTTTAAGCCTTATGGGAGGGGCCAATCATCTCTTGGCCCTCTTCCTGAGTTGTCCTCTTTGCTTGAGCTGCTCTTGCCTTCTGGAAGCTCTTCTCATGCGTGCATTAGGAACAGGCTCCTCGTGTTCCTCTGCTTCACTACTATCAGTCTCTGGAGGCTCTGGAGTCTGCACCTCACTCCCTGATGGCCCTGGCCCCATCTCTGCCTCCGATGCAGAGCCCTCATCTGGGCCTTCCCCAGCCTCCAGGACTGGCCCATGTTCTTCCTCAGCTTCATCGCTGTCTGACTCTGCTGCCAGCTCTGCAGGCTGCTGGCAGACCATAATACGAAGTGTGCACATTACTGCTCTGCTCAACTGTAATCTTGGGCCTCTCAGTTGTGATTGCTAAGTGATCATGTGGGTTGTTAGGCAGATGGGAGCCATAAAGCTGCATGCTGAAAGAGAGCAAGCAGCTGTCCTCCAAGAGCAGAAGTGAATTCCTATGTTAGATCAGAGACTGGAAGTTTGGATCCCAAAGATCTGAAGTTTGTTTTACTGGTCCACCAGGTCTTCCTCTCTCCTCCATATGTCGAAGGGAACCACCATGCTAGGCTGGAGAAAGGAAGCTCAGATCCTGAAGATGCAAGCATCCTTCCTCTGGTCCAGCATGGTGATTCCCCTCCGCTCTGTGTGCTAGCCTTTCTACCCTTCAGAAACATTGCATGTCCAGTCAGAAAGCTAGGAAACATGATATCCCTGATGGGTGGAAAGTCTGAAAAAAGCTTTTATGGCTGGAAAGCAAGCATCTTTCTTAACGGTAGGAAGATTGGAAAGAAGCTCAGATCTTTGGGATACAAGCTGCTTTCTCCAGTCCAACGATGGAATTCCCTTCTGTGCAGGGGAATGGGAACTCTGGCACTGGCCTGGAGAAAAGAAGATATCCAAAAGATATTTGTTTCTTCAGTGCCTGATAGAAGTATGCAGGGGTGGGATTCAGCTGGTTCAGACCAATTCGGGAGAACTGGATGCTAATTTTACATCTGGTTCGCTGAACCAGTAGTTGCAAGGACTGGCTGGCCCTGCCCACCCTGCCCACCCCTCCCAGGAGTCTCCATGTGGCCCATTTTGGATGCCAGGTAAATGCACGGCCTCCTCGGAGGCTTTGGAAGGGTGAAAAATGGGCCTCTCGGAAGTTTCAGAAGTCTGGAAACAGGCCCATTTTTGGCCTTCAGAAGGCTTCTGGACCCTCGGAGAGGCCCAGAGGAGGCCTCTGGAGCCTGAGGAGGGCAAAAAATGGAAATACTGGAAGTACTGGAAGTCCAGAAACAGGCCCTTTTCTGACTTCTGGAGGGCCTCTGGAGTCCAGGGGAGGCCGTTTTCACCCACCCAGAGGCTTCAGGAAAGCCTCCGGAAGCTCGGGAAATGCCACCCCCACCATGGTACAGGAGGCCGAGTAGGCCATGCCCACCATGGCCACGCCCACCTAGCAACCAGGCAGAGAACCAGTTGTTAAAATTTTTGAATTCCACCCCTGGAAGTATCTTGTCCACTATGAATGGAGGGGGAAGAAGCAGCTTGTAACTTTGCTTGTAACTTCAAGGATGGATCGTAAGCAAGGGTGGGCTTCAAAAATGTTGACAGTGCAGAAATTCACTAAATGACCATGGCAATTTTTTTCCTAAAGTTGAGGTTGGTCACACGGTGACTCACTTAATGACTGTAACATTTAGTGATAGAAGTTCTAGTCCCAATTGACAGCAACCTGCATAATGACAGTAGTTCACTTATTACACTAAGCCAAAAGGCCAAACAAACATGCTTAATACAATCTATGAATCTGCCATTGTGATTAGGAAGTAAGGGATAATTTACTCATAGCATTAGAATAGGACTTGATCCATATGGCTATATGTGGAGCATTTACCACATTTTTCAATCCATCTATCTCACTGGGATTATACAGCCATTCCCCCTGTTGGATTGTTTTTGTATTATGCTAACCAGGGGTGGGATTCTACGGTTCAGACTGATTTGAGTGAACCGGTAGTTCTGATGATAAGCTTGGACCAACTGGTTCGCGATGACAATCAGCTGGTCCCGCTGGGCCGCCCCTGCACCTAACTTACTTACCTTTATTTCTTTTGTTTGAAGCCCAGCTGATCGGCATGGTAGAGCGGATTGCTACACCTCAGCTGTTTAACTCACCAGGGCTGCAGTAGATGGTAAGTTTTAGAGCTGAATTCAAATGCACCGTGCACGCTCAGCAAATTGGTTCTTAAACCGGTTGAATCCCACCACTGGTGGTAACATCTAAACTATCTTTATTAATCTGTATACAAATTAAAGAATTTATAACTCAGCATTTAAAGACAAATACAAAAAGTACATTTTCCCCTCTTCTAGAACATTTTTGAGATAACTGATATTTTGTATTTTTGCCTTATAACCTTCTAAACTTTAGACAGGAAGTAGTTACTTTGCTACTTCATTTGTAGCAAAAGCCTCTTGAGATTTATCCAGAGCACTGTATGCTCTTTGGAGATTTCTTTTTTCTATGTTACCAGCTTTTTCCCCTTTTGATTTGGGCAGCATTATAATTTTTATATCCTGCATATGACCATTTTTCACACTTATAACCGGGGGTGGGTTCCTCCCGGTTTGGCCCGGTTCGGCCGAGCCGATAGTGGTGATGATATGACATCACCGAACTGGTTCTCTTTGGTCGGGAGCTGCCCACCCCCATGTTATTCTTACCTTTTATTTGGCCTCACCCCCAATCTATTTGCTACCTCCCAAGTCCCAGCTGATCGGCTAGAAGGAAAAAAAAACTGTTTAAACTCCTGCCTGGGGCTTCAAAGGGCCGCCCTACAGCTGATCAGTGTTAAAAGGCAGTGTGGTGGTAGACCAGTGCGCTCAAAAAACAAATGGGTAGACCGATACAGCTCTGCAAGCAGTTAAAAGCCTGGTAGACCAGTACCTCTGCTAAATCCTAAAGAATTGTCACATGACCATCAAGCCATGCCCACAAAATAAGCTATGCCCACAGAACCTGTAGTAAATTTTTTTAGAACCCCTGCTTATAACTGTTGCAACATCTCCGTGGCCACATGATCAAAATTCAGATATTTGGTGACTGGTTCATATTGATGATGTTGCAGAATCCCGGGATCAGGTGATCCCCTTTTGCGACCTTCTGATAAGCAAAGTCAAGGGGGGAAGCCAGATTCACTTAATGTCACTAATTTAACAACCACAGTGATTCACTTAACAAATGTCGCAAGGAAAGTCCTAAAACAGGGCAAAACTCACTTAACAAATTTCTTAACTCGACAGCACAAATTTTCGGTTCAATTGTGGTCGTAAATCAAGGACTACCTGTATTTAGAAATACTCTTAAGACCTGGCTTTTTCCTTCAACACTAAACCCAAATGTTAGTGAGTTTTATGAATAATTGATCCTGACATTATAAATTTTAATATCTGGCTTTTTATGATTGATCTATTTTTCCCCCTTAATGTTTATCTGTCCAAAATTACTTGGCAAATGGGTGACCACATACATAAATAAATAAAATTTAATAGTTAAACCTCAAAAACAAGGTTTTTACATTATTATTATTTTTGAAGAAAAAAAGCTTGATTTTGTTTACCTCGTGAGACAGATTATTTTTCAGCAGGGAAAAAAGTGCTATAGCAGGGGTGAAATCCAGCAGGTTCTGACAGGTTCTGAAGAACCGGTAGCGGAAAATTTGAGTAGTTTGGAGAACTGGCAAATATCACCTCTGGCTGGCCCCAGAGTGGGGTGGGAATGGAGATTTTGCAGTATCCTTCCCCTGCCATGCCCACCAAGCCACACCCACAGAACCGATAGTAAAAATATTTGGATTTCACCACTGTGCTATTGCTACGGTATGTGCCACTTTGTTACATAGCCAGGAATTTGAAACAACTTGCATTTGTCCCTTTAATTACTTGAAAGGAAATACACGAGTGTAAAAGTCCTCTCACATACATTGAAAATTGTGGGTAGACTCCAGGCAAGGATCCCTCTGAGAGATAAACGGTGCCAAGAGATACTATCAAACTGGTATCCAAAAGCAGGACCTAGGGCTAGGATCTAAAGACTGAGGAAAGACTCAGAAATATGTCTGATCTGCAGCCTTACCCTGTGGGCTTAGCCAATCTACTAGACGTATATCTCTGTGGGATTAGAAAAATGAAAAAAACAAAACAAAACAGAAGTCAGTAGTAGAAAGAATTAAGCTTTAGTAATATTCAAGACAGACTTGAATATTGGACACTATCTAACAAAATGAAATTCAATGGTGAAAAAAGTAAGGTTCTACATTTAGGCAAGAAAAACAAAATGCACAGGTACGGTATATGTGGTAACTGTGAGAGGGATCTTGGAGTCCTAGTGGACAACTATTTAAATATGAGTCAGCAGTGTGCAGCAGTTTCCAAAAAAGCCAACACAGTTCTGGGCTGCATAAACAGAGGGATAGAATCCAGATCACGTGAAATGTTAATACCACTTTATAATGCCTTGGTAAGGCCACACTTGGAATACTGCATTCAGTTTTGGTTGCCACAATGTAAAAAAGATGTTGAGACTCTAGAAAGAGTGCAGAGAAGAGCAACAAAGATGATTAGGGGACTGGAGGCTAAAACATATGAAGAACGGTTGCAGGAACTGGGTACGTCTAGTTCAGTGATGGCTAACCTTTTTGCAGTCGTGTGCCAAAAGCGGGGGAGCAGCGGGGATTCGCGGGTGCGGGTGCCCACATCCATAATTCAATGTGCCCTGCCCTCCCGCCCATGTGCACGTGACCCCCCCACCACTTCCCTCTGCTTTTGACACACGATGGCCCAGTGGTCCCGGTAGGCCCGTTTTCCCCCCTCCCCAGGCTCCAGAGGCTTTCTAGGAGCCTGGGGAAGGCAAAAACAGCCTTCCCCTTTCTTCCAGAGGCCTTCCAGAGGCTGGAAACAGCCAGTTTCCCGACTTCTGGTGGGACTGGAAGGCCTGAAAATCAGTTGGCCGGTGCACGCATGCACGCTGGAGCTGAGTTAGGGCAACACTCGTGTGCCCACCAATATGGCTCCGCGTGCCACCTGTGGCACCCGTGCCATAGGTTTGCCATCACGGGTCTAGTTTGATGAAAAGAAGGACTAGGGGAGACATGATAGCAGTGTTCCAATATCTCAGGGGCTGCCACAAAGAAGAGGGAGTGAAGCTATTCTCCAAAGCACCTGAGGGCAGGACCACAAGCAATGGGTGGAAACTAATCAAGGAGAGAAGCAACTTAGAACTAAGAAGAAATTTCCTGACAGTTAGAACAATTAATCAGTGGAACAACTTGCCTCCAGAAGTTGTGAATGCTCCAACAGTGGAAGTTTTAAAGAAGATGTTGGATAACCATTTGTCTGAAGTGGTGTAGGGTTTCCTGCCTAAGCAGGGGGTTGGACTAGAAGACCTCCAAGGTCCCTTCCAACTCTGTTATTCTAATATCCCACTCCCTTTTTAAATATAAAAATTAACCCAATTCTAGCAAAATCTGTCAGGTCGAATTCTTAGAACGCCTCAAGAAATATAAACCAAGCTCTAACTGAGTAAGGGTATATGAGGTTAAGTGAGGAGCATGGAGTATGTATTTTAGAAATTTAGATTGACCACTTTCCAGATTATAGACAGAGCTGATCACAATATAACAACACATATAATTTAAGCTTTATATAATTTAATTGCTGCAGCAATGTAATTGTTGTCTTGATGACCGACATATTTAAGGATTATGTTGGAGGCTTTTGTGTCCTTTCTAGAGAGTTGCTCAATTGATTAATCTAGCAGTTGGAAATTTGAACATGCATGGCTTAAGTTCTTAACTTAATAACTGGCCATGTATTAATTTTCCATCTAACAGGGGACATAAAATGCTTTCTAGAGAAGACTAAAACTTTATTTTTGAATAGTTAATTTCAAGAACAGTGGTAATGCAACTTAAGTGTCTACAAAAAAAGGCAAAAATAGGGTGATAGGCAAGATTTAGATGATAAAGCTTAGCAAACATTGCAATGATGTAACAATAACAATATTAATGCCAATATAGAAATTAAACAAGGAAGCCAGAATCAGTGATTCCAGATTCGCTTTACTTTGTTGGATAGCTTTACCTCATTCCTCTGGAGGCAAATTGACTGTTTTGATTTATTGTGCTTTTCATTTCCGGCTGTATCTGTTGTGATCTAGGCTTCCTGAGTCATTAAAACCCAAGAACCTCTTTTACTGTAACAGGTATGAATTACGTTCATTCATAACTGAGTTGCAAAAAGTCCTTCAGCAGAAGTCCTTCGGGATAATCACCAACCTTTATCTCTCTTGACACACTGTCAAAGACCTACTTGGCAAAGCTACACGGAGTCTAGAATCAAATAGAGATGCCGACTGGGAACAGAATTAACAATGTTGCTTTCCTGCAAAGGGCCCACGTGCCTTTGCTCCTCTTTTAAGCCTTATGGGAGGGGCCAAACTTTCTGGCACCTCTGCACATGCATGCACCAGGAACAGGCTCCTCCTGTTCCTCTGCCTCTCCGATGTCCAACTCTGGAGGCTCCGGAGTCCACACATAACTCCCAGATAGCCCTGGCCCCATCTCTGCCTCCAACGCAGAGCCCTCGTCTGAGCTTTTCCCAGATTCCAGGACTGGCCCATGTTCCTCCCCAGCCTCCTCACTGTCTGACTCCGCTGCCAGCCCCACAGGCTGCTGGACCACAACAGTATCCTTCCACAGCCCAAATAAAGCCTTGGTTTAAGGTCTTAAACAGGATAGGGATTATGCACTTATATTGTGGTGCAACTGCTGGTTCCCACTTAGATTGTTCTTACATACTTTTATAACATCTTACTACGACTTGCTAATGAATGTATTTACTATCAAACTACAAGTTTAGTCTTGCAGAAAAATTAATAAAATGTATTATATAGTGCTAATGTATACTCTCTGTGTGTGTGTGTTTGTGTGTGTGTGTTCTCCCCATGTTTAATTTGACCAACGTACTAAAGTATATTAAAATATTTTAAAAATAGTATTACTCAAAATTCAAAACAACAACCAATAGCTAAAAACTAGAGCTAAAATACTATGAAGTTCTCTAGTTTGATATAAAGTGGGGAAAAGCAGAATAGATTTCTGCCTGTCATTTCTAAGGCAGCAAAGATGCTAAGAAAATAGGCCTAGAGAGAGAATTATAATGGAAATGACTATCACAAATTCCCCAATCTAATTACTTGCCTAATGTCAGTTTATAAAAAAGTTTTCAAGTTCCTGAAGGAGGCTTTGGTCCTTTAGATTGTCTGGTTTTCAATGATTCTATTTAATTTACTTCCTGTTTAGAAAGTGATTTAGCAGAATCTCCAAAGGAAAACATAGGTAGTCCTCAAGTTACGATCATAATGGAACTTGCCCATTATATTTATTTTATTTATTTATTTTGTCAGATTTATATGCCGCCCTTCTCCCGCAGGACTCGGGATGGCTCACAACAGTAAAACAACCCGACAATAAATAAGAATTAAGTAATATTAAAACCAATTTAAAATCCCCAAGTTAAAAACCACAGCAGATCAGGGAAGTTGGTGAAAGAGCCATGTCTTTAGGTCGGTGCAGAAGATGCGGAGATCGGGGCCATCCGGAGGTCGGGGGCCGTCCGGCAACCCATTCCAGAGGGTTGGTGTGACCACAGAGAATGCCATCATCCTGGGGACCGCCAGCCGGCACTGTCCAGCCGAAGGGACCTGGAGGAGGGCAGCCCTATGTGAGTGCCCTGGGTGGTGGGAGGCCGGTAGAAGGTGATTCTGCAAATACCCTGGGCCCATTATAGTCAGAAGTCATGTGATTGCCTTACTTAACAGCCCCCATATCTGCTCCCCCCCAGTTTACCAAGTGGAGCATGGGGTCCCTCAGATGAAAGGATGGCCTGGGAGTCCTAGTACAGATCCAGGCTGTCTCAGACCTCCCAAGGTATTCCCCACTCTGTGAAGCACCCAATGCACCACTTCTTGCATCTTGGGGTCCTAGCTGCATGTCCTGGATCATTGGAGGCTTGCAAGCTCCTGATGGCCTGATTTCTCCTAGGTTACTAGATAAGAAGAAAGCTGTAAGCTGCAGCTGATTCATGTGTGCTATAGCCAGCTTAATCTCCCCTGAGTGGATGACTGGCTACCAGGGCCAGTGGGGTGGGATGGATAGATGGAAGTCACTGCAGCATCCCTACAGTTGGACGCAAGGCTCAATGACTGCAATGGTGCTATAGTGTCAGTAACTTTAAAACAGGGT
The DNA here is from genome assembly GCA_012654045.1 of Ptyas mucosa. Lineage (NCBI taxonomy): Eukaryota > Metazoa > Chordata > Lepidosauria > Squamata > Colubridae > Ptyas > Ptyas mucosa. Next base: position 2,689,065 of record WNWU01000048.1, on the reverse strand, counting down.
TGTAGGTAGCCTTTGTGAAGCCTGTTGTAACTTTGAACAGTCACTAAGCAATTGATTGTTAAGCCCCGGTGGCCCAATGATAAGAATGCAGTATTGCAGGCTAACTCTGTCCACAGCCTGGAGTTTGATCTTCATGGGTTCAACAGGTTGACTCAGCCTTCTATCCTTCCAAGGTTGGTAAAATGAGGACCCAGATTGTTAGGGGCAATATGCTGACATTGTAAACCATCCAGAGACTGCTGTAAAGCACTGTGAAATAGTATATAAGTTTAAGTGCTATTGCTAAACTACTCTATAGAGCACTGCACACCAAAACAACTAGTTTTTTCCTGAACGCCCTCACTCTGCTAAACAAATAATTCCTTCAACACTGTCAAACTATTCACTAAGGCGGCATTACTGTTACTATTAGTCTTCTCATCGTTCCTATCACCCATCTCCTCCCACTTATGACTGCATGGCTGTAACTTTGTTGCTTGTATCCTTACGATTTATATTGATATTGTTTCCTAGTATGATTTGATTGCTTATTTGAACCCTATGATTATCATCAAGTGCTGTCCCTTATGATTCGTGACAAATGTATCTTGTCTTTTTATGTACATTGAGAGTGTATGCACCAAAGACAAATTCCTTGTGTGTCCAATCACACTTGGCCAATAAAGAATTCTATTCTATTCTATTCTATTCTATTCTATTCTATTCTATTCTAT
>WNWU01000048.1:2622980-2648062 GCA_012654045.1 Ptyas mucosa | reverse complement strand
AGGAGAGGAGAGGAGAGGAGAGGAGAGGAGAAGAGAAGAGAAGAGAAGAGAAGAGAAGAGAAGAGAAGAGAAGAGAAGAGAAGAGAAGAGAAGAGAAGAGAAGAGAAGAGAAGAGAAGAGAACAACAGAGTTGGAAGGGACCTTGGACATCTTTTAGTCCAAGCCACTGCTCAAGCAGAAGACATCATACCATTCCAGACAAATGGCTGTCCAGTCACTTCTTAAAAGCCTCCAGTGGTAGAAAACCAACAACTTCTGAAGGCAAGCCATTCCACTGGTTCATTGTTCTCACTGTTGGGAAATTTCTCCTTAGTTCTAGGTTGCTTCTCTCCTTGATTAGTTTCCATCCATTGTTTATTGTCTTGCCTTCTGGTGGTTCGGAAAATAGGTTGTCCCCTTCTTCTTTGTGGCAGCCCCTCAATTTATTCTCCATAGCGTCTAAGGGTAGGAAAAGGAGCAATGGGTAGAAGCTCATTAGAAGGAGATCCAACATGGAAATATGGAAGAATTTCCTGGCAGTGAGAATTATTAAGAAGTGGAATAGCTGAGAGGTCTTATAATCATTAAGGCTAGAGCCTTAATATATCCTGGACAAATGATTGTGGGTACTCTATCACTGGAGGTTTTCAAGAAAAAATTGGACAACCAGTTTTGTGAGATGTATGATAGCTCCAGCCTTCGGTAGGGACTTCCAAGATTTCTTCCAACCATGATTCTACGATTCTATTCTAAGACATGTCTCTGCAGTTTCTTGGGAATAATATGGAGATGGTTTGCCATTTCCTTCTAATATATTGATAACATTATTCATCTAACTGAATACCATTACTCCACATATTGAATTCTGAATTGATGGAAATCAAGACATAACCTTCGTCAGTATTATGCTTTCTAATATTTGAAGAACACTGTTCAGTTCTTCTGTCTGTTTTCAATAGGCTTATTTTCTAGTCTCTGGACATCCCAACAGCATGTTGGGAGATGGGGACAAACACTGCAGTCAGAGCCTGTCACTTCCATATATTCCCATCCTGGATGTCCCCGGATCAGCCTTGTCCTTTATTTTTATTTATTACATTTATTTATCATAATGGGTAGGCTTCATTGTGGTCACATCTTGAGGAGAACCTGTACATAAAGATAATCATTATTATTGTCATAATAATGGAACTATATTTTCTCCTATTCATAACTATAGTCTGTGTCTGTGCCATGTGTATGTATACATGTGTGCATGTGTGTTTGTATGATGTGGCTGAATCAAGCAACAATATCAAGGGATTTCCCCCCTCACAAGTACTGTTATAAAACCATATAATTCTTCTTTATGTATTTGAATATCCGTTTTAATAACTACCGTTAAATAACTACATTTCTCTCTTTAATTCTGTTCTATTAACTAATTTATCTAACCTAACAATCTCAGTTTGAATTTTATTTCTTCCCATTTTTTTCCTCTGCAAATATGATTAGAATTCCCTTATCTACAGTAAGAATTTCCTTATATAAGTAACATCATTGTATCATCCTTAAATATGCTGAATAATTTGGGGTTTCAGACCAGGGGTGAAGTCTATTTACCTTCCTTACCAGTTCGGAAGTGTGCGCGTCACATGTGCGTGCACACCTTCTGTATGTCAGCGCTTTAATTCATTCGTGCTCCATCGCTGACATGAAGAAGAAAAAAGGGATTTAGTAGGGCAGTTTGAATTCTAGCAGCTTGACTTCTCACCCAGTTTTTCTGGTAGATAACGGTGCCTAGGTGATGGAGGGAGGGGGGACATTCCTGTGATTTGAAGCAGCCGGGATGGATGACTGATTTGGAAGATGGCCAATGAGACACTGGGGGTTTGAGGAACGGAAGGGGAGGGGTTTGGGATCAAAGAGTCAGTTTCGGCTACAAATGAGTCCAGGACAGGTCGTTAATTTCTCAATAAATGGAAGATTTCATTAAAGACTGAATGAAATTTGAGAATGAAATTTATTTGAGATAATGCCGAAGCCTGACACTGCGCATGCGCAAAACCTTCTGCACATCCACAGAAGGTAAAAAACCATTACTTCCTGGTTAAAACAAGGAAGTAATGACATCTGGGTGGCGATCGCTACCGGATTGCCCAACCACAGGGAAATATCACTACCGGATCGAGCGATCTGGTCCGATCCGGAAGCATTTCACCCCTGTTTCAGACTGACATGCTACTTAGTACCTTCTTCTAGTTTTGTGTGGGCAGTCTTTGAACATGATTTTCAAGCAAGCTGTATATCTACTTAATTATCAGGCCATTTAGCACATGCTTAACTAGCTTGTTAATCAGCTTGTCATGGGGTAGTTTATCAAATGCTTTGCTAAAATCAAGAAACATTATGCCTGCAGCATTCCCACTTTTTTAAAAAACAAAGCTATTCTATTTTAAAAGGAGGTAAATTTATTCTAGCAGCCCTTGTTCTTAACAAATTCATGCTGATTAGTAATAATCATACTTTTTTAAAAGGTGCTTACAGGCCAATTGTAATATTTTAGAATATTTCTGGGTCTTGACAGCAGTTCGATTGATGTATAGTTCCCTAGTTTTATTTGTTTATTTGAAGATAAGGACAAACTGGTACTTTTCCAGTTCTGTAGAATTTCTCAAAAAACAATTTGCAAAGTTTAGGACAGACCATTTGGCCTTGAGATTTAAACTCATTCAGAATAAAGAAGGATTCCTGGCAATAAATCTATCTATATAAGGATTCAATCCTGCCCCCATATATCTCTTCACAATTTCATGGTGGAATATACACTCTCTTCTGGGTAAGATTGGGTCAAAATTGATTTTAAGTGGATGTGTTATCTCTTTGTTAACCTTCTAGCATTTAGCTATTGTTATTGAGCAGTTGAATTCTTTTTTCTTTTCCTGTTCTATTGAATATATATGCTTTTGTTGTTTTCAACAATGAACAGAATTCATTCAGAACATTAACCTTTCTAACGCTTTCTGATGTTTTTAAAATCCAAATGTATCCTTTCCAATATTACTGATTCAGAAGTAGATCTTATGTATGTGGAGTATCATCATCATATATATATATATATATATATATATATATATATATATATATATAAGCAAGTATATTCAGAATATTAGAGGGTTTGGTAAACATAATGTCACAGTTTACAGTTTTTCATAGGCACTTTTCTTTATCAATAAAGAATCCGTTAATAAAAAGGTGTAAAAGCTGATGTGGAGGACATACCGATTTCGTCAAAATAAAAAATAATGTTGTTTTATATATTTTCTAATGTGCTCTAGCTCACCATGTCATCCATTATTAATATTTCAGAAAATGTGTCATACAATTATATATTTTTACTAGATTACCTTTGAACCATTGGGTCATTGTTTCAGATATATTTTCTCAACAGTTCCTCAATGCCTTCAACAATGACAGAGCTTTTAACGTACTGGAAAAATTGTTAAAAATTCAAGGAGATATTCAAGAGATATATCTGCCTTGAAAGTAGCCCATGCTGAATGATACAGCACAGTCAAACATCAGATATTTCCATGTTTAAAGCATTCTGTATTGTTTCACAAAATAACTTGTTATAGTTTTTATGTCACAAAATATTTTACAAATGTTGCCAAATATAGATCCATTGTAGTCATGGGTCCTAGATTTGGTATCTATTCTGTAATGTTTAGCATATCTGAGGTTCTTTGATTGAAAAAGTTTTACCCTATAATGCACCATTTCACCAATTAGTGGTAACAGACCTAAGACTGGGATATAGATTAGCCAAACTCAGATTAGTACAGAATAAAAGCTCTTCATTGAAAATTATAGACCCCAATCTTCAACGGTATAATAGAAGTCTGTAAATATATATTTTTCAATAACTTTCTCTCTGGAGGTAGGGACACTCTGAAATGGGAAGTGGGATGCAGTTTTCATATTGCCCACTGCTTCTTTTGTTCTCCCTCCCACCAGCAAAGTGGCAGGCAGTTCTGCAGGCCATCTGAAGAGAAGAAAGAAGGAGAAGGCTTCACCAGGGCTTTTCTGAGGATCATAACAAGGGGGAAAATGACACAAGCTTATATTGTATTTAGAAAGAGGAAGGACAAGGGAGTAACTAATATGTCTGCTTGTAGGAAGGGGTGGCTTGAGTGGCTCTTGGGAAAATTGAATGGGCTTCAGGAGAGAAGTTTTTATCATGGTCCACGATTCTTTAATTCCCGGTACCCCCAGAGAAGTGGGAGGACGTTCTGCAAGTAGACAGGGAAGAAGGAAGAATGAACCAACATGTCATGGATTGTCTTTGTTGTTGTTATTAGGACAACATTCCTCCAGGCCTTCCTGTCCTCTACCATCTCCTGGAATCCATTTAAGCTCATGCCGACTGCTTCAGTGATTCCATCCAGCCACCTCATTCTCTGCCGTCTCATTCTTCTTTTGCCCTCAATCTTTCCCAGCATTAGGCTCTTCTCCAGTGAGTCCTTCCTTCTCATTAGGTGGCTCATTTGAGTTTCATCTTCAGGATCTGGCCTTCTAAAGGGCAATCAGGGTTGATCTCCTCTGGGACTGACCAATTTGATCACCTTGCAGTCCAAGGGACTCACAGGAGTCTTCTCCAGCACCATAGATCAAAGGCCTCAATTTTTTGGCGCTCAACCTTCCTTATGGTCCAACTTTCACAGCCATACATTGCAATTGGGAAAAACGTAGCCTTGACTATACACACTTTTGTTGGCAAAGTGATGTCTCTGCTTTTTAGTATGTTGTCTAGATCAGTGATGGGTTGTCCCCGGTTCACACTGGTTCTATAGAACCGGTAGTAAAACTGGTGAGAGGCTCCGCCCATTGACTCCAACGTCATCAGAACGCTTCTGCGCATGCTTCGCGCGGCCCCGTTGCGAACCAGTAGTAAAGGTTATAGAACCCACTCCTGGTCTAGATGGGTTGTCTAGTTAACATTAAACATACATAGTCTATATTTCTTACCACCAAAGTGCATATACATGATAAAATCTGCCATTCTCTTAATGAAATCTGCTTTAAAAAAAAATTACTTATGGCAAAATATACAAGAAAAGTAATTTATACATTTTATCTTGGGAGATGAAATTCCTCTATTTTCCCTTGTCTATACAATGGCCCAAGAACAAAATCATAGGTTTGTTTAGAGGGTTCCAATCTCACATGAGCAATTTACATTTTCTTCCTTTTGAGTGTTGGAATACTCTAGAAAATATCGGTTAGTTGCTAGAATTACAAGAATTCTGCAGTCTTCCATCTTTTCCAGGGAAACTATACCAATTAGCAAACTGATCTAAATTTGTACAATTTTTGGAAAAGTAATTTTAAAAACTTAGCAAGGAAAAAGGCCTCCTTCTTAATTAACATCCTGTCAGCTTCCCAAATATATTACATAGCTATTGATCACAATAAGTGTTTTAAAAATAAGATACACAATACCAAGCAATAACAGGATTTCCTGGAACAGGAAGAGTATGCAGGGGTGGGCTGCTGGGGGTTCGCAGAGGTTCGGGAGAACCTCTAGCTGAGATTCTGTGAAGTTTGGAGAACACCCCCCCCCCAATTCGACTCATGGCTGGTCCTGCCCACCCCACCCCATCCTACTCCTCCTAGGAGTCCCCACATGGCCCATTTTGGATGCAGATAAGGGCAAGGCGCACACAGAGGCTCAGAAAGAGTAAAAAATGGGCCTACCGGAAGTTCAGGAAGGCCTCCAGAGGGTCTCCAGAGTCTGGGAAGGCCGTTTTTGCCCTCCCGGAGGCTCGAGGAAAGCCTCCAGTGCCCGGGGAGGGCAAAAACACCCCCCATCTGCTGTGGTGCAGGAGGCTGACTAGGCCACACCCCCATGGCCCACCCAGCAACCAGGCAGAGAACCCCTTGCCAAAATTTTTGAAGCCCACCCCTGAGAATATGTATTTTTTCATATATATATATATATTTGAAATCTCTCGATCGCTTTAGTGTTTCACAGAAAGAATAAAAGAAAGTAAGTTCATTTTTAGGGATTGAAGAGGAAATGACAGAACAATATTTAACATCAAGCTACAATCGTATGACTCTGCTTCCCTGTGCCTGGTCTTTGGCAGCGCTTCCTCTTGCTGCTTACTCCATTTAGCTCATGTTGTGTTTGGATATAGACTACTTTTACAAAATAGTTTGGTAACTTTTTAAAAATTAAGTGCCATTAAGTCTTTTATATTTATGTTCAGGATTCCCTCCCTCCCTGGATGCATTTTCTTTTGCACAGAGAAAATGTATAAGTCAATACAAACCCCCCTTTCTTTAAAAGATAACGAGACCTATAAACCACAAAAGGCTTTCATGTTATGTAATATTAAAGCGTCTGAAAACTTTTCTCCCCATTCTAACCCTAACTATAATAATCATTTGTGGTAAAGATTCCTTGTAGCCTAGATGCTGAGGATTTCTACCTTGTTTTTAATGCTTGCTTTAAAAACAGCAAGCTTTTTACTTGCTTTAAACAGTTGATACTATTGAGAGGCACATTGGTGTTTAGTTAAATCATAATCAGTGGTGGGATTCAGCCAGTTCGCACCTATTCGGGAGAACCGGTTGTTAACTTTCTAAGCAACTCGGAGAGCCGGTTGTTGGAAGAAATCTTATTTTGTTTTTTCCCCACTTTACAGGGCTAATCCTGTAAGGAAGGCAGGAAGGAAACATTCTGGTATTGTTTCTAGCCTAATCTTTATTGCCCTGCTTACAGAAACTGCCTCTCTGGTTAACCCTTATTACATTGTAACAGCTAAGGCAAAGAGTCCATCGACGTGAGTGACGCTGAGTTGGCTATGCCCACACGGTCACATGACCACCGAGCCACGCCTACCCAACTGGTCATTAGGGCAGAGAACCAGTTGTTAAATTATTTGAATCCCACCACTGATCATAATGCTAACATTGTGATTGCATTAACTTTCCATAAATTACCAAAATAGTGAAATGGTATAAAAATTCTGTTTTTACAGCAAATGCACATAGAAAGAACATGTGGATGGAAAAACAGGAATTATAGTATTGGCAGTTATTTAAAAAATGGATGAACATAAGTTCCTCTTGTATAAGTCTGAAAAATGACTCCAAAATATGCCTTACATTACAATCTGGAATTCATTCTTTCTTGTACCCCAAAGACTTTTATTTTGTTACATGTATTTTATTACATGCATTTTAACATGCTATTTGGTTTCTTTTTTGGAGTTGGCTGTAATTGATTTCTCTAATCTTCCTTAACGCTCTTTTGGCTAACCATATATGTGTGGGAAATGTGATGATATGAGAAATTTTTAAAAGTTTTACTTTGGAAAGTGAAATCATTCACTTTTATTCCCGACCCATGAAAATGAAATTTTATGAACCTTTGGTAGTATATATGTATATACTGTACATATGTATACTACTTTGTACAGCCTATTGTTGTGATGGCGAACCTATGGCATGGGTGCCACAGATGGCACATGGAGCCATAACAGTGGGGACGTGAGCGTTGCTGTAGCTCAGCTCCAGCACGCATGTGTGCACCGGCCAGCTGATTTTGGGGCCTTTCGGTCCCACCAGAAGTTAGGAAATGGGCTGTTTCCAGCCTCCGGAGGGCCTCCGGTGGGGGGGGGAGGCCATTTTCGTCCTCCCCAGGCTCCTAGAAAGCCTCTGGAGCCTGGGGACGGTGAAAAACGGGCTTACCAGGCTCACTCTGCCATCATGTGCTAAAAGCGGGGGGGGCACATGCGCAGCGGCAGAGCGCATTGAATTATGGGTGTGATGACCTTCCCACGCTCCCCATGCTTTTGGCACACGATGGCAAAAAGGTTAGCCATCATTGGCCTATTGCATGGAAAGGGATATACAGAGTCATGTATACGAGATAACCTATAATAATAAATACAAGTAAACTTTTATTATAATCTTACTTGGAAGTAAGTTTCTATTGTGGTCCGCCAGCAGCCTGCGGAGCTGGCAGCAGAGTCGGACAGTGAGGAGGCTAGGGAGGAACATGGGCTAGTCCTGGAGTCTGGGGAAGGCTCGGATGAGAGCTCTGTGTCGGAGGCAGAGATGGAGCCAGGGCCATCTGGGAGTTATGTGCGGACTCCAGAGCCTCCAGTCGGACATCAGAGAGCAGAGGAACAGGGGATGCCTGTTCCTAGTGCACGCATGCGCAGAGCTGCCAGAAGGCAAGAACAGTTAAAACAAAAGGGACAACTCGGGAGTAAGGCTTGGAGATGATTGGCCCCTCCCATAAGACATAAAGGAAGGCACGTGGGCCTTTGCAGGAAGCAATTTGTGGATGGTGTCGGTTTGTACTTTGAAGCTCCATTTTTGATCCTGTGTTTCCGTGTGGTCTTGCCAAGATAAATGTCAGTTAGGTCTTTGGCAGCGTGTCAAAGAAGATGAAGGTGGGTGTTTACCAGCCTTATCCAAAGGACTGTGGCAGGCTTCTGTTGGACTATTTATAAACTCTGGGTGATTCAGCAAGTGCTGTGAATGAAAGGAATTCACAGCCGTTAAAATAAAATTTAAAAAAAGGTTCTTGGGACTAATTGTATGCTTTTTACTATATCACGGAGCCTAGGTCAGAATAGTTTCATTGATTTCAGTGAGATCATATAAATGTACACAAAACAATATATAGAATAGATTTATTTATTTTATTTGTTTGTTTGTTTGTTTACTTACTTGCTTATTTATTTAGTCAAGCATATATAAGATTACATATATAAGTGTAAACATGATTATGAATACATGAAATGGATATGAATAATTCTATCTGACCTTTAAAAAACACTACTGAGGACTAAGCTTAAGCAGAGAATGGTTGTCATTCATATCCCTACTGATATCATAGTGTTAAGGAGTGTGGAAAATAAATAAAAGAGCTGAACATCATTCATGGACATATTCCGCAGTTTATGTCTGTTAGAAGAGCTCTGTAAGAACAGGAAGAGAGAAACTGAGAAACCAATTGCATATATCACTGTAAAGCACTGTTCGACATCTGGTAAAGTACATGGCAATACTTTAGATGTGTTCTTTGAAGAGCAAACAGTGAAAAACTCACGCAAGAGAACAAATGGTCTCAAGAACTGAAATCTAGTGTGGTCACAACTTGCCTAAAGGCACATGGTTTGTAACAAACAGAAATCAAAAAGAAGCTTTTGGCAAACCAATTTTCACATCAAACACAAGTTTTTCTGTAACCCAAAATAGTAGAATGTAATTACAATCTGGGAAGTTTTATTGCTTCTTGATGGTTCAGAAATGAAATGGCTTTATTCTAAGAGTTCTTGGTTTAAGCGATTAAGCGATTCATTTTATTTCTCCCTCCTTCTGCCTAAATTATTCAAATATGTTGAAGAACTTAGACTAAGCCCTTAATTAGATGTATAGAAGTCCCAAAGGGGAGCTCTTTTAACATATTCATGGAGGAAGATCTTTCAATAACCCAGGCCACTTCTGAATAAAAGTATATCTACAGACAGCATTTTTTCAAAGGTGAAACTACAAAAGCATTTATCTCTCCTTCCCCCTTTCACTGAGATTCAGATCTCAAGCTTCCATTGCATTTTATTGATCATTTCATTCTGCTTTGGCTCTTACAAGGATGGCTTTACTGGGGAATCTAATTTGAAACTGAGGAAAAAATATCCTCAATATAATTGCCCCTTCAGCCACGCAAAAGAATCTATGCTACGGTACTTATTTCATCTTATTAGTTAAGCTAGGCTCCCTCTCCCTTCACCCCTCCACCTCTTGTGCAACGCAGACTTTAATAACTGGTTTTTGTGGTTCTGTGTAGAAATAGTGAAAAAGAAGAACACTGCGTAGTACGAACAATCTGATTCATCAAAGTTTGGTGATTTCTTGGATAGAAACAGAAATAGAATTGTAAATCTATTGCAGAGTAATGTTCTTCCGAATGGCACTTGGAGTTACAACTATGCTTTCAAACATAGTGTTAAGGAATTTGCAGAGTAACCCTTGAATAGCAAGAGTGTGCACATGAAAGTGATTGAGAGTAGATACGAATAAACACAGTCAACACACAGATACACTGAGTTGTGTTTACTTTCAGGAAATAGTAAGGCACAGTCCAATAAACAGTCCAGGTCATACACATATAAAGCAGGAAATAGCAAAATGACAGTCCAGGGATAATTCAATAACAAAGTCTTCTTACCAGTTGTCGTAGTCATTCACAATAAGCAGTTCTTCTGGATTTGCAATCAGTAGCATACAGAGATATCAGATAGCAAGAACAACAAAGAGAAACAAACCATGTTTCTAGCTCCCTCTTAAGGGGATTGGCTACAGAGCTAACCAATCAGGACACAGTATGATGCAATACAGCAGTCTTAAAGCTTTATTGATGGTTTATATATTGCCAGCCCAACAATAGGGTAGGTAATACTCATTTCCTAACACATAGCACACACATTCATGCACATACAAAGACATACATATACAGATAACTTTTTTTTAAAGCTTCACTGTGAGCAATATAAAGTCTTGGCACTGATCTGTGCATCTCTTAAGGGCTATCATTCAGCATCTGCGAATTCTGCCTTTCCCCAAGACAAAATCAAAGGATTCTTATGTGATGCAATTGTGACACCATCCCATTGAACATTTAAAACTCTTCAATGGCCACATTCTTTCAGGAATTCTCATATAACCCACTTATTTCAGCTTTTGCCCCCAGGCTGTAATGATCTAATCTATGACTAATGGTTTTCATGCAGACCTATGTATACAATTTTCACCACAATGTGCCTTCTAGATCAGAGGTCTCTAACCTTGGCAACTTTAAGACTTGTGGACTTCAACTCCCAGAGTTCCTGTTCTGTCCCCGTCTCCCACACGCACACACACAGCCAGCCGAGGGTTAAATAACTTTTCAAACGCCCAATTGTTAGTTATCAGAAACTTGGCAGCAACGCAGTAGCCAAGAGCTTTTACTCCAAGAAGGAGGGGTTGTTCCTCCACCAGATAACACAAAAATACAAACAGTTTGAATCAGTCCAGTAAAATAAACCCACAGCAGATTAGGCGTTGTTTTTCCAGAAGTGCAAAGTGACTCGCCAGAAGTTTAGCTTTGTCCGTCACAGAGTCAGAATGGCCACCACCCTCCCTTATATAGCCTGTGGGGTGTGGTCCAGTGACTCAGCTTAATCTCTGGCACGCCTCCTCTTCTGCTGCATATGTTTGTCTCGCCGACACTGGCGTGGATCCAGCCACAACTTATTTCCGTCGTCGCTATCCAACTGGCTCCTGGCCAATCTCTTCTCCTTCGGCAGACACCTGAGGCATTGCCAGAGAGGAGGGTCCTGGAGAGGGAGGCCTGGCTGACTCCTCTCCTTCATGTTCGGAGCCTTCCTCCTCCGATAAGAGGACCTCGGGGGTAGGAGCCACAACAGTTCCTAAACCAGCAAAGCAAAGCTGGCTGAGGAATTCTGGGAGTTGAAGTCCACAGGTCTTAAAGTTGCCAAGGTTGGAGACCCCTGGTCTCGAATATGTCTCTACTACACTAAAGACAATGCCTTCCATTTTTGAAACCATTCTGTGGTTCTTCTTCCACTTTTCCTCATTATGTAATTTGAAAAATATGAGGTAAACTGAAACACAAATTTGTGGGTTTTCCAGAAATGAGTCAGTGGTGGGTTATGCCTTGTGATTTGCCTTTAAAAAAAAAGGTTTGTTTTTAAAAAGATCTTTCATCAGAGTGAACCAAAAAAGGTTCACTCTGATGAAATATCTTTTTAAAAACAAAAAGCAAACAAGATCACCATTGATACCCTGTTCACCTTCATAAAGATTTTCATTTCTACTAGTGGAGTTGTTATTAACACATGTAGTGCTTACCACAGTACTAATTTTGTTGCTAGAGTTATAATTTGTGGTTTGTGCTATCATTGGAAATCAAGGTATTAACAGTAATTATGAAAAATTAAATAGGGGCAAAAAACAGGATTCGAAGCTTTCATTGTGCCATCATGATGGAAGAGAAATCCTTTTTCTGTGTGCCTCCAATGCTTTTCTCATTAACCCCTTCCTGACTACTTACTCCAGATACCACTGAATACTAATTATAAAAAAATTAGATGTTACTATGCACTTTTATCTCTTTTCCAAGTGCTGTTCCAAGCTTTTGGCTTCTCCACTTAATCTTAATGAATGCCCGTGAACATACAGAATGGAATTTACTTATATTCCTTCTTCCCAAAACCTGCCTGTTTGTTCCCTTGTCTCTAAACTGCAATATGAATTTCTGCTGCGGTATGATTGCTTTAGAAGAAACATTTTTTGAAATAAATTGGCTAAAGATAAAAGAACAATTGGATTCTTTCCCCAAGCAAGTGTTAAAAATAAGAGCAATTTGGCAAATACAAGTACACAAATAGAGACAGGGAGTGACAGATCTAGAAAATATCAGGTACTCCCACAGAGGGCAATATTGCATAAAATATTGGCTTCTGCAAATGAATCAGCTATGTGTCAATTTGTCTTTTAATGCACTTTAAAGAAAACGCCTTTGATAATAAATTTGATGCTGTAATTCCAGTTAGTGAAGCTATGACTAATACAAATAATAATATATGTAAAAGCATATAACAGCACCTCATTAAAAGTGAAGGAAATTAGTTTTTAGGCTACTCACAAGCAGTCTACAGGGAATAAACAATCCTAAACTAAACAACTTTAGTTTTTCATCAGATAAACGAAATGGCCATAAATAAAAAAGTAGCACCATCATTCAAGATCATCATTCTCAAACTAATAAGGAATTACATAAAATGGCACTTTCTGAATAATTTGTAATGTAAAGGTCAATCCATGTTTAAGGATTATTATATAGAATTTTAGACACATTTTTACATAATGCTGTAAAGGCAAACTGAAAAACATATTATGCAAGTCTATATATATGGTGTTTTCAGATCTAGATCTAGATCGATCGATCTATCTATCTATCTATCTATCTATCTATCTATCATCTATCTATCATCTATCATCTATCATCTATCATCTATATCTATCAATCAATCAATCAATCTATCTATCTATCTTATCTATCTATCATCTATAATTTATCATCTATCAATCTATCTATCTATCATCTATCTATCATCTATCATCTATCTATCTATCTATCTATCTATCTTATCTATCTATCATCTATCATCTATCATCTATCATCTATCATCTATCATCTATGTCTATCGTCTATCATCTATCTTTCTATCTATCTATCTATCTATCTATCTATCTATCTATCTTATCTATCTATCATCTATCTATATGGTGTTTTATCAAAGAAATCCAGAGAATGGATAGATAAAGCTGACAGTTACGTAGGGGCCACACTCTGTATAATCTTGTGCAAATGAGTTCAGACTATGGTATCACTGTGATTTTTTTATTATTAATATTTCTACAGATTATCTTTTGGGAAGTCGTGGATGACATGGCTTACAAAACTCAAGCCTGGATCTTTACATTTTCAGGAATCCGTAAAAGTGCTAAACTCAGCAGGTTTACATAATTTCATATCTGAGCCTAAGAATATAATGAAACCTCTGTATGGTTTATGTGTTCATAGTATACTTGTATGACACATTCATACAAATGAGTGTATTATCAATTCATCTTTGAACTTATGCGCATAGGGGGAGGATCTTTTATCAGTTTTCAAACAGCTGCTATGAGAACAGCAAATGTCAAATATATGAGCTTTGTGTCTTTTCTTCCCATTAGCGATGATCACATATGGCTATTTTCAAGGGAAAATGGTTCAATTTTACAAAACATATTCTAGGTATCACAATATTCAGTCCTTTCTGTAGTGGGTTTCTGATAATCACACTCATGTGAATGAAGTATCCCATCATTTTCACTCTCTCTCAGCCCAACTCACTTCACAGGATTGTTATTCTGGACAAAATAGGAGGACAAAGGAATATTTTGTATGTTTAGTGCCTTGCAAAAATAATAAAGGTGCAATTTAAAAAAAAACACCAAACACCTCAAAAATCTCAAATCTAATTGGAACTGTCACCCCCAAAGCTGTATTCTGTATCTGGCAATAAAAGAAGCAACATAACGTTATTATAGGGCTTAGTGGCAAATTAACAAGCAGTTGGCTCATATTTTTAAAAATAGTTATTGGGGCTATTATTTATTATTTTATTAGTCATATTTCTATGCCGCCCACTCTCCGAGGACTCTGGGCGGCTTACATCAAAGACAGTATACTAAATAGCATCTTTCCCCCAACAATCTGGGTCCTCATTTTACCCACCTCGGAAGGATGGAAGGCTGAGTCAACCTTGAGATTTGATCCGCTGAACTAGCGGTCAGCTGAAGTAGCTGCAATACTGCACTCTAACCACTGTGCCCACCTCGGCTCTTTTTATTAGTCAGTAGTAAGTCTTGTAACTTCATCACTGGAAGCTTTCAAGAAGAGACTGGACTGCCCTCTGTCAGAAACGGTGTAGGGTCTCCTGCTTGGGTGGGGGGGGTTGGACTAGATGACCCAAAAGGTCCCTTCCAACTCTGTTAATCTGTTCAATCTGTTATTGGTTTCACTAGAATTCAAGTGCAGTTATTTTTAGAGAGATTCCATATGTTGTCCCAAAACTAGTCAACCTCTAGAATTCTTAATAATTGCTGGTTGGTCAATTTTTATGGTTGAAGTGACATATAGTTTTGTAGTTACATGCCAAAATTCCCAGGTCTGAAAAATTTTCCACACACTGAACACTGTTCCAGAAGTACAAATAAAAGTAGTCAAATACATTAGTCATTTGGAAAGTATTGCAAAGTTGTATATGTGGTTTTAGCTGTCCATTCCAACAACCAGCAATTGGCTAAAGAGAGCCAACATGAGCGGGGGAAGGAGGAGAGATATAAAAAAGCAATGCCATTAGTATAATAATAAAGAGGAGTCAATTAACTTGCTAGTTTTAAACCAGAATAAGCTTGTTTCGTTTTTAACACCTCAGTGATATTTTATATGTCAGTTTGCATTACGAACACTGTACCTTGACACTGGCCAATGAGTAACTGCAGTTCGCATCCGGTGAAATGGTTTGGAATTGGTTATTTTCCGGTTTTGCATTGGGATGTACGCAGGCTGAAAAGAAAGAATGCTCCTGCTGTTAACCAAAGGGGAAATGTAAAGATGAGGAAGCTTTCAACCCCCCAAAAATAAAATTCCTCTGTCAGGTTAGAGGACAGATTGCGAGAAATATTCCCAGGAAAGAGTCTTGTTGTTTACAGCTGTGCCACTTAAAGAGACTCCAAAATTCATGCTTCAAAACCCCAGTCATTTGATAATAACAGCAAAGTGGCAAGATTGACTTGAGGCCTGTCAAAAGCACTCTAGGGCTCCTAGCAAACGCAATGGAGTGGGGGTAATCTGGAAACATGACATTTAATTCACATTTGAGTGTGTGTTTGTATGTGCACAAACGCTTAAGATAAACTTCGCTTTCATTTATCAGTTGGTAAATCTGAAGCAGTTTCTAAGTCGCTACTGTACTGTTGTTAACAATAACATATTGTAATTAGCTTCTGTTAAATTAGGGCCTCCATTTAATTCTGCTTCAATTCTGTAGGTGTATTCTGCAGAAGTTGTTTGGTGCACACTTCTTTAACTAAGGATGTGAAAGAAATATATATATATTTCCTGGAGAAGTCTCCACACAGAAGCATACTTTGCAGAAGTGGGTTTCAGCAGGTTCTAACCAGTTCTGGAGAACCGGTTGCGGAAATTTTGAATAATTTGGAGAACCGGTAGTAAAAATTCTGAGTGGCCCCACCCCCATCTATTCTCTGCCTCCCAAGTCCCAGCTGATCGGGAGGAAATGGGGATTTTGCAGTATCTTTCCCCCGGAATGGGGTGGGAATGGAGATTTTACAGTATCCTTCCCCTGCCATGCCCACCAAGCCCCACCCACAGAACCGGTAGTAAAAAAAATTTGAAACCCACCACTGATACTTTGGCATTGCATGGGAAACTATTTATCACGTCCCTTTCATTCTTCATCTGATTTACTGATAACCTTGCTATTCTCTCCTTTTTAGACCATCTGAGTATTTTCAGTGTTTCACTTTATGCCATTTTTATTGTTCTCTTGACTCCCCGTTTCAGCCTTGAGAAATTTACAGTATGAAAGTTCATCTGAGCAGAGGTGCTCTGCAACAAGCACAAGACTTACCAAGGGATATTCATGTATTGACTGATTATTGCATGACTGCCTCCAGACAACTCACATTAAAAAAATATGGATTCAAGCTGGATGAGATTCCATCACCTTGACTCCTCAGCTCTGCAGTTTTTCCTGAATTCATTCATCAACATGGATGCCTAGCACTGCTGCCCCCGGTTTGCACCGGTAGTAAAACCAGTGGGAGGCTCCGCCCATCGACCCCGACGCCATCAAAATGCTTCTGCGGATGCACATGTGGCCCCATTGCGAACCGGTAGTAAAGGTAAGTAGAATCCATCCCTGATGCCTAGATTTCACCGATGGACAAGAATGCGACTGCAAATATTAAGTTACAATATCAGTCATGCCTATTTCTGAAGATACCAGCTCTCACCATGGTGATACATTTCTTAGCAGCATTCCAACTGCTATCCTATTAAAAAAAACGTTGAAGAGGCGTATTCCGTAGACCTACGTCTATGCAGGCTTTTCTTACATATTCCTGAAAAAAATATCTTTCACTGCATGATCTATAAGGATCTACAATGATCTAAAGCAGTGATGGCGAACCTTTTCGTCACCGAGTCCCCAAACTGGAATGCACATGCATGTGTGTATGTGCACACGCCAGAGCACTGGATATCCAAAGACCAGCATTCACATGCCTGTTTTTTGGTCATTTTTTTTTGGCCATTTTCAGGCTATTTTCAGGCCAAAAACGGTCTGAAAATGGCCTGAAAAATGGTCTGAAAACTGCCTGAAAAAGGCCCCAAAACACATGTTCACATCATTTCCAGAGAATCTTCTATGGTTTATCTATGTTACAGTATACAGTTTTTGTTTACTTTTCTTGAGCTACATGGATATGGTCTGTTTAATCATAATTTCTTGAATAAACTACATTTGACTTATTGTTATAATGAACAAAACAGTTTACAAGCTGCAACAGTTGGATTAACACAAATTTATGGCAGACACATCATTCACACTGTAGCTTCATGAACGGGCCAATCAAACTGCGCACGTTGATTGCCAAATGTATTATTATATATGTAAAAGTATGTATATTATGGATTAAGAGTCCACATCAGCTGCATTGAAAGTATGTTTGTTCCAAAATAACAAAGCAACGGTGCTCATTCAAAGGGGAAAAAAAACAGAAAAAGAAATGCACTTTACAGGAAAAAAAATTACATGATGACCTTTATTGAAATCATTACAAAAAAGTTGTGCAGTACTTTAAGAATTTTTTTTTTTTTGTCATCACAAAAGAATACCAAGAAGCAGGTCCCGTCAATGTCTATGCACAAGAAGCTTAAAGACAGTAAGGAATAATTGGGTACTTAAAGGATTTAATGGCTTGCAGGTAAAAAAAGAAAAAAAAATTCACATTGGACATTAGTGAAAAAAATTCTTAATCTTAAGGTCAGTCCAGTAATAGAATAATTTAACTAAGGAAGTAAATGAGATCATTATGCATTTGAGGCAATAAAGTAAAAATTAGAAATATAAAGTCAAAAAGTATAACTACTAGAAGATAGTCTTTAGGAAGCAATCTTACAATAGTAAAATATCTGTTAAAAAGCCTGATATTTTAAACTTCTATAATTGTTAAGAAACTAGGTAGGCAGATTTAACTAGATGAATCACATAGATCTGTATGTTAAAGCTTGTAGCTCGTAATTTCTTAAAAGAGCTATAATGCATAGCAAAGAAAACACTGTATCTTTTCTAGAATACTAAAAATTAAAATTGTCATTTTCCCATATTGCCCGTTTCTATTCAGATGCAAATTAAGTATTCTGTAATGGTTATGCTCTTAATAAGCAGATGTAATACATACCACTCAAAGACTTGTAGCAATCATAAAATTTACTTTCTGTATTGTCAAGTTTCAGTTCTGGGGAATTACAGGGATTGATTGTAAAGAAGGGGGAAGTGCTATTTGTTGATAACATCATATATCAAAAATATGCAAAAAGGTTCCTTCACATTTTGGTTAAGATGCAACTACCATTTACCTCCTATATTTTAATTCAAATAAAAGAATAATATAAGAAGGCTTGCTCTGCAATCTTCTTTGCACTTGAGATATATAATAGAGTAAATGCAATTATTATGCACACACTTAGAAAGCCGTTTTATAATGGAGAAAACAATACATTGTTCTTTTAAAAAGTATCCTATTTGAGTAGCAATAGTTCTCCGTAATAGTAATGTTTAGAAAATTAATCAAATGTGTAACAAAATCATATTTTAGCTAGGCATAATTCCAGAATATATCACAAAAAACATCGTAATTTACTGAGCTAAGTACTAAGGGTAGGGAGAATAAATTTTGCCCAGCATTGGAAGAAAAACATCATTCCAAAAACATTTAATTGAGAACTTAAACTTGGAGAATATGAAGTGATGGCAAAATTAACACATATACTCCTAACAGAAATTTTACTAAACTCAAGCAAGAATTTACAATATGTTAGGGATCAAGCTAAATGTTAATATTAAAGCATAGTTTCTAAGGAGGCTTAAATATTTATAAATACTGAAAATTGGTCAAGGTATAAAAAACAAGGAAGTTACAAGTCAAGCACTTTTTTTTTTTTTTGAGAATGGAGATCTTAGTATTAAATATTAAGCTTAACATAGGAATATAAAGAATAATTTAATGCAATTATATAAACCCTTTAAGAAACGTTATGTTTATTAACATTAATATTTTGGAAACCATAGTTAATGCTGATACATTGTTCTTATCTTTAAGGTTTTAAGTTAGTTAAATCATCATACCAAAAATCTTTAGTTAAAAACCACTACACCATAATGAACAGTATTAGTAATAGCAATAGCACTTAGACTTATATAGTGCTTCACAGCATTTTACAGCCCTCTCTAAATGGTTCATAGAGTCAGCAGATTGCCGCTAACAATCTGGGTCCTCATTTTACCAACTTCGGAAGGATGGAAGGCTGAGTTAACCTTGAGGCTGGTGAGATTCGAACTGCCAAATTGCTGGCAACCAGCAGTCAGCATAATTAGCCTGCAACACGGCATTCTAACCACAGTGCCAACTATAGCACTTAGACTTATATACCACTTCACAGTGTTTTACAACCCGCTCTAAGCCAGTGATGGCTAACCTTTTTGCCATTGCATGCCAAAAGCGGGGGGAACGCGGGGGGTTTGCACGTGTGCGTGCCCACACCCATAATGCAATGCGCCCTGCCCCCCCCACATGCCCCCCATGCCCCCCCGACCCCCCCCTACCCCCCCCCTTTTGGCACATGGTGGACCCGGTAGGCCCGTTTTTCACCCTCTCCAGGCTCCAGTGGCTTTCTAGAAGACTGGGGAGGGCAAAAACTGCCTTCCCCCCGCCCCCAGAGGCTGGAAACAGCCCATTTCCTGACTTCCGGTGGGCCTAGAAGGGCCAAAAATCAGGTGGTCGGTGCAGGCATGCGTGCTGGAGCTGAGCTAGAGCAACGCTTGAGTGCCCACAGATACGGCTCTGCGTGCCACCTATGGCACGCGTGCCATAGGTTCATCATCATGGTTCTAAACTGTTTACAGAGTCAGCATATTGCCCCCAATAATCTGGGCCCTCATTTTACCCACCTCGGAAGGATGGAAGGCTGAGTCAACCTTGAGTCTGTGAGAATTGAACTGCTGAACTGCTGGCAATCGGCAGTCAGCAGAAGTAGCCTAGAGTACTACATTCTAACCACTGTGCCACCACGACTCTTATTTGCATTAATTGTATTAGTTGAATCTCAATAACTTTAAAACAAAAAAACAAAAACCCTGTCTTTTGCCAAACATAATTCATATCTGACATGTTTAATGTGACTAAAATTCATGGGAACAACCTTATCTGTCCAACTATTTTCTGCAAGAGTTAGAATCTTCCCATCGTACCTTCAGAGGTGCTTTGCAGCAGGTGTGAAAGAAACAGAGAGCACTTGATACCTGAGGCTGTTGTTATCAATAGCATATTTATGTGATGGCTGCCACTTACTATACAATCATTGTATCAAATGTAATTAGTGTTATCCTTTAAAACAAAACAAAACAAATTAAAGCATTCAGCGTGGCTGTTTTGTACCCTGATGGATCCATAACATCAGAGTGATCAGTAACCTTGGGCAATAAGGCATAGTTTCACTCTGAAACAAGGCAGTTGTGGAATCATGAAGGAATTTAACTTTTGTGAATGCTGTTGTACGAATTGACCAGATCATCAAACATCAAACACAATGGATTTGGGACACGTTGTAATTAATAACTGACAAGCTACTTGTAATCTGTGTCACATGTGACCTGCATCTGTTTAGCCATCCCATTTTCTCTCTTCCCTTCCTTCCCCCATCCAATTTAAACATCACTCTAGTAACTCCATTACGTATTCTACATTTCAGTTCTCTAGAAGAGTTTTTGGTTTGCAAATGTATTAGAACAAGGGTGTCACAGATTTCACAATGGAATAAGGTATTTTGTAGCATTTATATGGATCACCCCAGGGGTGGGTTATAATTTTTTTTACTACTGGTTCTGTGGGCGTGGCTTATTTTGTGGGCGTGGCTTGATGGTCATGTGACAATTCTTTAGGATTTAGCAGAGGTACTGGTCTACCAGGCTTTTAACTACTTGCAGAGCTGTATCGGTCTACCCATTTATTTTTGCAGGCACTGATCTACTCATGTATTTTTGCAGGCACTGGTCTACCCATTTATTCTTGCAGGCACTGATATACTCATGTATTTTTGCAGGCACTGGTTTACCCATTTATTTTTGCAGGCATCGGTCTACTCATTTGTTTTCTTTTAACACTGATTAGTTGTAGGGCGCTTTGAAGCCCCACGGCAAGAGTTTAAACAGGTTTTTTTCCCTCTAGCCATCAGCTGGGACTCAGGAGGTAACAATAGATTGGGGGTGGGGCCAAATAAAAGGTAAGAATAACGCAGGGGGTGGGCAGGGGGTGGGGGGTGGGCGGCGGGTGGCAGAACCGGTTCAGTGACGTCATATCATCACCGCTACTGGCTCGGCGGAACCGGGAGGAACCGGGAGGAACCCACCACTGGATCACCTCAAGGCTTCTTTCCAGTCTCTAGTACATCTACAGAACCACTGGCAAGTGATTGCCCATTCTGATGATATTCCTCACCCATCACATCTGAGCTCTGATAATGTGGGATTCAAAGCTCTGGACTTCATGTCATCCAAGATCTCTAAGTTGCAGACACGGTCTTATCAACAAATGCCAAGGATAGGACAGAGAGAATCCATGTAAAATTTCTCCAGATATGTGTCACCAGTATCTGGTCCAGAACTCACATTCATATTGGAAAGTCTCTTGACTTGCAGTTTTGTGTAGATATGGACATTGCGCTGATTAAGCAATCTAGTTCACAGGTGCTCCAAAGCCTGATCCTTGCTGATTTGATCCTGGAGTCAGTTTCTTTGTACCAAAGACCCAGCATTCAAGCTGATGCTTCTCAAGAATTTTAAGCTGTTTATATTTGACAGCTGGGTGTCATCAATAGTGATTTTTGGTTCTATGGAATGGAATTTAGCATGGGCTGATAAAGTACATAAGTTCAGACTGATAATCAGGCCAAAGAGCATAGTGGCTGTGATGAAAATTTGTTCAGCCTAAACTGTAAATCACTGTGTTTTTGTATCAGGAGCGCAAGGTCATCAGCAAGGATTTCTTGAATGATTGTAAAGAGTCACTTCATCTGTGTGTTTAAAGTCAAAAAGAGAGCGTCCAATTGGTATATGATGTACAGTCTATTCTTCATTTGCATATTGTCACATGCTGTCCAATGCCTAAAGGAGGGAGTGTACATCATATACCAATTAGATGCTCTCTTTTTGACTGGGGCTGGGGATAGCACATACAGTAGAACCTGTGGTCACGACCATAATTTGTTCCATAATTTTGGTCACAACCCGATTTGGTCATGACCCGAACCTAATTTTGGAAATTTGGCGTTTACAAAAAAAAAAAAGGCATGGAAGGGGAAATCGGCCGCGAAGAAAACAATGTGAATTTTTTAATCAGAACCCAATTTGGTTCATGACAGAGGCTCTACTGTAATCACTTCATTGGAAATGACAAATACAGCTGACGTATTACCACTGTAAGGCTCTGTCCTGCTAACTCCATTGTGGAGTAGATGAATCAACTCCACAAATTTCCTCAGACTTCCATGATATATCAGGATGGTCCAAGGACCAAGGCTCATACACACACACCACATCACATATCACACACAAACACATACACTGAGCTATAGAAAGTTTCATAAACGCTGAAGTTCAAATTAATAGTAATTTAACTGGATTGGGAGGAGTAATTATGACAGACCACGTCTAATTTTACCTGTTTTTTTTTTTTCAACTGAGTTTTTGAAAATAATTCTCCCTAACAGTTGGGTGTCAGTAATCACTTCAAGTCATTAATTAAAACACATTTTCTGGAAGTTTATTTTAGAAGTGGTAAGTAAATTGGACATAGAGCCAGATTTCCTATGAACAGCACACTAGGAAACAACATTTTAATAGAAACTTTCTTACTGTTGCCAGAAGCAAGCAACTATTTTAGGCTATTGTATAAATTTCAAAGTGGGAGGACATGTTCTTGGTCCTCATAAACAGCCACCATGGGGGACGCCTGTTAAAATTAGACTGTTTCATTTGTTTTACTGAAAAAGAAAAAATGATAGAAAGATCAGTCACTAAACATAAGAAATGCTTTCAGTAGCCTTCAAGAATCTTGGCTATGACCCAACAAACCTCACGCCAAAATGAAGTTGCTGTTGTAGGTTGCCATTTTATTTTAAGCAAACAAACTTTCTGTCAGAAATGTTTTTTTTTTCCCTCTGAATGAAACAAGAGTTTTCTCATGATGTCTAAAAATAATGGGAATCTGATTGTTGAAGGACCCTAATAATGGCTATATTAATTTTATGTATGCTTATTTTCATTGAATTTTCACACTGATTAAGGAACAAGGCCAAGATAATCCTTAAACAGGATTTGCATATTTTAACACATATAAAGACACTTCCTTAGAATAAGGAAAACTTTTCCACAATTGTTTCTTATTAAATTTGCATACTGCTAGCAGCATATTTTATTAGAGTCAGGCTGAGAAATTTTCTTGCTTTTTTCCAGCACATTTCTTACTAAATTTGGTGAAAGAAAAATTATTATAGAAATTCTTTCAAAGTAGAAAATAATTTTGTATAAATTATCATGGATGTATGTTTTTATACTTACTTGGAAACTAGATGGTCAAGGAATGTGAATGAAGATGTTTATTCTACCTTTCACTCTATAACAATGTCTCATGATCTGCTGATTCCATGGCTTCCCACATTTTCATCAAATCCCAACTGAAAACATCATGAGAAAACTCTTTCCATTTTATTTATTTATTTATTTATTTATTACATTTATATACCGCTCTACTCCCGAAGGACTCAGGGCGGTGTATACTCAAACAATAAAATACATATGATATAAATATTTAAAGATTGTTTAATACAATTAAATAATTTGGTCCTGAAACAAGATTCCCATGGAGCTTTTCCAGGAATTCTATTACATTGATTGAAGATTAGATTAGATTAGATTAGATTATTAGGGTGTCAGAGATCTCATCTAGAGACGATTCTACTATTCTTGCTACTTGGTACCTAATTGAAATGGGTCAAACATGGAAGGATGTCTTTTGGGTCACTAATTTCATAAGTAAATTCAGAGGTTAAATTTGTCTTCAAAAATATATTTTCTTGAAACAGTAGGGTTTTTAAATGTTTGTTTTTTTCTCCAGTCTGTTGGTACCCTTCTATTGTATATTAGAAACAACACTCTCTTATCTAACGAATAGTATTTTGAAAATTGAGGTGGCTGCTTATATGACTTCCAAGGATGCTGTGAGTCTAGTTTGAACAATACAGATGTTTATTAAGGAAAAAAAAATCTGTTACTAATAAGCCCTATTATTTTTTACTAGAAAACCTGAGAGTATTAAATTAGTAAAGAGACCCAGTTTGGTGGTTAAAGTGTGAGATATAAAAACCCCAATTGTATCTTCACAATCCAAAAACAAGTCTTGTTCACAAAATCAAAAGTTTATTGGAGATAAAATGAAGAAAAATAAAAAGCGGTTATTATGCAAGCGTGGCCTCTTAGACCCTTCCCAAATGGATTGAGTTCAAAGAGTGCAAGAAGCAGTTTTCAAGCTACACATTTTAAACTCCTACACAATGCACGCCATGCCTAAGAAGCCCTCCCAACTTCTCTTTATTCTCCTAAGTCATTCTCCAAGTTGTTTTACACTTTAAAGGGTCATCTTGACAATTCCTGTCTAACAACGACTATCTTATCATGTTTACTTTTAACTTCACCTTGGGCGAATGTTCCTTTCTTACTGATAGTGGTTTTGCCCAAGGCATAGGTTCCAGGCTCCAATGAAGCTTTTAGCAAGTCATAGCACATTGTCTCTACTGATTACAATTTGTGGTCAGTTTGCAACAGTAAGAACATCATAGTTTTTTAAAAAAGAGCCTTGGTAGTACAGTGGTCTAAAGCACCCTAATTCACCCTATGGCTGAATTCTGAAAAATGCAAACATTAATTTATATTTATTGATTTAAAAGATTTGTATTGCTGCCCATCTTAAAACAGAAATCTATGTCACATATTAGTGCATTTCAGTTCCCTATTAGTTTTTTAAAATGAAGATTTTACTGTTCTAGGACTGTGAACGCACTGAATTAATTTCTTTCTTTCCTTCCTTCCTTCCTTCCTTCCTTCCTTCCTTCCTTCCTTCCTTCCTTC
>WNWU01000048.1:2612767-2622970 GCA_012654045.1 Ptyas mucosa | reverse complement strand
TTCCTTCCTTCCTTCCTTCCTTCCTTCCTTCCTTCCTTCCTTCCTTCTTTCTTTCTTTTCTTTCTGTCAAATGCATTTCCCATTCCAATGCTTGACCTCAATATTGGTTCTTTTTAATGATAATTTTTTTCTATCTGGCTATTGTACAAAATAATGAAGAAAGACACACAACGATTTTGAAAATCCTTACGTTATAGATTACCTTATTTATATTTACTCTCTATTTTAGCTGTAGTACAATGTTTAATAGTAAGATATCTTAATTTACAAAAATGGTTTTCTGCATGGACATTTTAATTACTTTTTATGTTTTATTTATGTCTTCATTATTATTTTTGTCATTGCTTCAACTACATATTTTCACCTTTGCTGTTCTCTTTGCTTCAATACAAATAATTCAGAAAGGTTGAGATTTCTAGTCATTGCATGAATTTAAAATACATTAAAATCAGTTTTATAGTGAAATCTATTACATTTACTGGTTCATACCTATTACAGTGACTTGCCAATTTCTCAAGGTAAAATGACGCTAAATTAAATGCTCTCCTAAAAAAGAGTTGGTGGTTAGAGCTACCTCATCTAAACTCAGATCTGAAAAGAAGTTGCCTGAAAACAATTACATTTAAAATATATTTAATTTTACTAAAGCTGTAAAGGGACTTTTAGCTATAGAACTGGAGGAAGAATTCACCAGCAGAAATGAGCATTTTATGATGCAGGCTCATTTAAATTCCCAAAAGGTACTTAGACAGCCAGACATATTTTACACATTACAATATCCTTTGAAGTACTGGCAGTTCCTGCTTCAACTACATGAGAAGTCTCTTGAATTATAGCTTTCCCAAATGCCCACAAATTACTCTCTTGTTATACTTCTGTTTTTAAGCATTAAAGAATCACAGCGTATCTATATCCAATTTATCTTGCAATGGTTAAACTTTACAAGTTCATATCATTTCACTGCAGTATTGTTTGGGGCACATTTAGCATCACATTAAGAAACCAAAGCACATTTTAAAAACTTGATTTCAATAGAGTTTAACATTTAAGTTCTGTACTGCATATTTTTAAATTACATCACTAAATGTCTACAAGAAAAACAGAAGGGTTAGAAATTCTTTCTGTGGATATGGTATTTCTGATCCAGATTGGGCTAACAGAAGCATACCCTAAAAATTACATAATATAAGGGTAGCTGAACATTACATAATTTAACCATCGTGCCATCTATCCGTTGAAATCAAGCACATTCAATGTGCCATTTGAATTTATCCAATTATTATTATTGTTAAAAAAAACATACATTTTCTGCTGTTCATCATCAGATAGCTACTTTGACTCCTTTGAATAGAGAAAATTAAATTTGCAGTTGGTAGTTTGTCCAAGAACAATTTACCAGTTTTCTTGTGACTGAGGAGGTCAGGGGTGTAGTAGTGAGGCAGTGATATTACTCAATGCATAAGACTAAAAAAAACCACAAGTGGTCCAGTTTTTTCTCTCCAACCAATCAACATGCAGAGCAATTGCAGTTTGTAGCACCTAGCATAAGAAGTTCAGAGTGTGCAAAAATAAAATAGGTCCATGACCTCATCAAAATGTTGATTTAATTACAAGCAGCAGACCATCTTAATGGGCAAGGAAGCTTGCCCCGTCAAAATTTATTTGCATACTGGAAGCTAGCTAAATTCCTATTGTGAGTCAGATGTTAGCAGAACCTGAGGGCACTATTAGCGTTGGGTGGTATGTATTTTTGCTGAGGAATAAATTTAGGCATCAGTTTAATGTTAGTAAAGACAACATTTTCAGCACATTTTGAAAGTATGAGAGGGTGAAAAGAAGGGGGGGAACATGGAATGAAAAACTTTTAATGCTTTGGGACACTTCCTGGAGTGGAGAAGTTACTTTTTTCTTATTCAGCAAGATAATATGATAGCAAGTAGGAAAGGATTTATTTATTTATTTCCTTCCCCCCACCTTCCTTTCTTGTTTCTTTTTAGATACTTCTGTGGTTGCTTTATTCCTGTGCTGTCAGGAGTCTTTCTCCAATAAGGATCCTCTTATTCTCTGAAGCATCAAAAACATTTGCCATGTGTAGGAGTTGACACCCCCCCCCCAAAAAAAAGGATAAAGGCAGGCAAGTATTTTATTTCAGAATTCCAATTTATGTACCCTTGATGTTAATGTAAATTACTGTATGTTACTATTTTGTTTCTAATGCACAGGATGAAATTCATTTATCTAGACATGGAAAGAAACTTTCTGAATTGACCTAAATTAAACCTGGTGTAAAAAGCTTGGTTTTTGCAGCATCCTTGAAAAATACATGCTGGTAGAAATGTGTAAATTTCTTTAGTTTTATCATTTTGCATTTAAGCACTTAAAATGTGACCTACCGTATTTTCTGAAGTATAAAACATACCTTTCCCCCCCAAAAAAGAGGGTGAGAATCTGGGTGTGTCTTATACTCTGAATGTAGCCCGCCCCCCAAGCTTCTCAAATTGAGGTTTCAGAGGCTGAAAAAAGCATCAGAAACGAAGCTTCAGAAAAAAAGCCTTCAAACAGAGCTTCAGAAAAAAAAAAAAGCCTCTGAAACAGAGCTTCAGATGCTTTTTTTTCTGAAGCTCTGTTTCGGAGGCTTTCAGAGGCAGAGAAAAAAGTGTTTTTATGAAACAGAGTTTCAGAAGTTTCAGAAGTAGGAAAAAAAGCAAAAAAAGCAAGGCACAGAGCTCACAACCAACGAACCTGTTGCTAAAATTCACCTCTGGGAACCAGCTGATTGGAGGTATTCCGGGAGGCTGATTTACCTGCCAAGCAGCTTTTTTCTTATTTTCCTCCCCAAAAACTAGGGTGCATCTTATACTCCAGTATGTCTTATATTCCAAAAAATACAGTATATACCAATAATGGAATTCCTTAAAAATGTATGGAATCTCCAAATTTTAATCATCAGTTGAATAGCCACATGGGTTGAATAGCCACATTTAAATGTATTGATTTTATTGAGAGAAGATTTAGCCATATATATGAACATAAATATGTGTCACTATCTAAACAGTTTTATAGAAACTCTTTTATAGATAACTCTTTTATGCATCTTAATTATTTGTTGGAAATAAATATTTTAAATTATTTAAATTTAAATATTTTAAATTATTATTAAATAGTATATATTAATACTGATCTCTTCATGAAGGATAGATGTGTATGTGTGTGTATGATAATATATTTGATCATTCATTGGATGAAATAGAATCAGTTAAAGAACTTGGGAGTTTGCATTTGCAAAAAGAAAGAAAGAAAATAGAAAGAAAAGAAAAAGAAAATAAGATTTTGAAGTGGAAATAGAAAAAGCAGCATTAGGGAGCTACCCTAAGGGTCTATTATTCATAGGGGCTTTGCTATTATTATCCAATTCTAGTAGGATGTGATGAATTATGTCTGATCTAAGGTTTTACCTGAAATATAGACATATTTCAATTTTTCAAAGAAATGTATTGTGACAGTTAGACACCTAATTAATCACAGATGTCCACAAAAAGTCAAGAGGCTCCATTGTACTGGACAAAGCAAGCTCTTCATTTTCTAAGTCATGAGGTGACTGTTGCTATATTGCAAGAAAATCTCTCTACGTTTCTAGCTAAGGTTACAAATGAAGAGTGAAGATACATTAACGTTTCTGTTTGACTTTTGGGAACTTGCATTTGCAACAAAACGGCATGAAAATGAAGTTTTCTGAAGAATTTCTCATTTCATTTCCTAACATTTTATGTATTCTGAAAAGGCCTTCTCAAAGATAAGAATATCATAATAATGAAGATTGCGTAGTTCGCCAATAATGATTTTTTAAAAAAATAATCAAATGTAGATAATCAAGAACAATTACATCAAAATCACAAATGTTACAACCTTTCTCTTTATTTGAGCAAGAACGGGCAGTTAAGATATGGATTGTGATTAATGTTCATTGGGAAACAAAATTAAGGATATTTGAAAATCTATGCCTCCAATCTGCTTTTAAAATATCAAATTCATTTTCACTAGTCTGAATTGGCTTCAATTTTCCAGTTACTACATTTAACAATTTTAGAAAAGTCAAGATTAAAAATGGATTTTAATAATATTATAGGCAGATAATATTCAGAATATTTGACTCCAACATTTCCAATATAGATCTGAAGTGCCTTTATACATTCATTCTGGAAAATTTTCTGGAGACACAAACCTTCAGAAAGTTATATTTAATTTCAGTGCCTTCAACCACATATTTTCCTATTAGTAGGCATATTGTAACCAACACTTGTAGCCCATTTTATCATACATTCCTTTACTTGTTATTCTTCTGTTTAAGATTTCAATAAAAAAAATATATTATAGCACTCACATGTGTATCCTTTGTACATAATTCCATTTCAAAGTCAGTCTTAGAATATTCAATATCATGAATTTGTCTGCCTACTTTAAATCTTTCTGGTAACTGTAAATAGAAAATCTATTGGCTTTTATATCCTTCTGTCAAGAATTGTTCTCTTGATTTTATTATGTATTCCCCTTGACAGAACTCTAGTGTCTCTCACATTTGTTAAGGCATTTGTGTTTGCCTATTATCTGTTAGGCTGAGAGCCATAAAGCTGTTTTTGGACATGACTTGGATCTGTATCTATTCCATATTCTCAATATGGCACATTTAACATAATGATTTCTAAAATCTAAAATTTCTAAAAATTTCATTAACCTTGATCTTATCATACCACAAATATCCATTCGATTCAAATATCAGGTCATGTTTTTAGAGTTTCTAACTCTAGAGTCTTCTATTTCTCAACAACATCAGTTCCTTCATCCAAACCAAACAGCATTCCATGTTTTAAGATAATTATTTTGAAATAACATACAATTCATATTTATCATGCCATATATTTTACTTTTTTCAATCTTAATTTTATTCCCACAATTTTTTCACCTTATTTTATATCATTATTCAATATTACAACACTAACATAAACAAGAGAGATGTCTATGGAGATTTTCAATCATCCAGCAGGGGTGCTATTCAGCAGGTTCTAACAGGTTCTGGAGAACCAGTAGTGGAAATTTTGAGCAGTTCAGAGAACCAGTAGCGGAAATTTTGAGTAGTTTGGAGAACCAGCAAGTACCAACTCTGGCTGGCCCCAGACTGGGGTGGGAATAGAGATTTTGCAGTATCCATCCCCCAGGAATGGGGAGGGAATGGAGATTTTGCAGTATCCTTCCCCTGCCACGCCCACCAAGCCACGCCACACCCACCAAGCCACGCCCACAGAACCAGTAGTTAAAAAAAAATGAATCCCACCATTGTCATCCACGCCATAGTTGTCCCAAAGATACTATTTTAAAAAGCAATTGGAATTCTTGGGGGATTTTTTCCCCTTGAAAATGTTTCATTTTTCATCCAAGAAGCTTCTTCGTTTCTGGGTGAATGGTAGGGAATAGAACAGGGATGAAATCCAGCAGATTGTGGCAGGTTCTGGAAAACTGGTAGTGGAAATTTTGAGCAGTTCAGAGAACCGGTAGTGGAAATTTTGAGTAGTTTGGAGAACCAGCAAATACCAACTCTGGCTAGCCCCAGAGTGGGGTGGGAATAGAGATTTTGCAGTATCCATCCCCTGCCATGCCCACCAAGCCACACCACACCCACCAAGTCACGCCCACAGAACCAGTACTAAAAAAAAAATGAATCCCACCATTGTCATCCAGGCCATAGTTGTCCCAAAGAAAGGGGATTTTGCAGTATCCTTCCCCTGCCACGCCCACCAAGCCAAGCCCATCAAGCCATGCCCTCAGAACCAGTAGTAAAAAAAATTTGGATTTCACCACTGGGATAGAATAAGACAAATGACACCAAGCATCCCTGTCTTGTTCCTTTTTGTAACTCAGATGTAACAATTTTTCTGTGCTTTTTGTGATCTATATATCAATCTTTCCCACGTAATAAAATTTCCCCCAGAGTTCATATCTTCCAAAACTTTGAACAGAAGGGAGAATTCAAAATGTCAAAAGCCTTCTCTGCATCTTAAAAAAAAAAACTAAAATAAAACAGTGTAGCTTATTTTTTGTTATATTGCTCTAAAATGTCCAACACACTTTTCATATTGTCGTTTAACTGTCTTTAAGGTAAAAATCCAGATTGATCCTCATGTATAAATTCTTTCAAATTATTTTCAATCTCTCAACCAAAATCATTGTAAGGAATTCATAGTCAGTTAAAGAGCTGGTGTAAAAACCAGTAAATTATTAGTTCTACTCTTGCCACTCTCTCTTAGTCCAACCCACCTTACAGGGTTATTCTTGTGGGGAATATAGCAGGTGGACAAAGCTTATGTATGTTTGAATTATTTATGCACCTTTCTTCTCCTAAAATACTGTAGAGTTCATCCTATTTTGTGAAAGTTGTGGAAATCTTTCCTGAAAACATTTCTAATAAGATTTGATAATCTATCTGGGCCAGGCACCTTTTCTGTTTTAATCTTTTCTATAGCTGTGAAAACTTCCCTTATTGTTATAGGTCCATTCACAATCTGCTTCTTTTCCTTCTGTAATCCTTGGTAGATTTTCTTTCTAAGTATTTATGTATTTTCTCTAGAGAAATATCTTGCCCTTTATGTAATTTGGAGTAATATTGATGAAATGCTTTTTGCATGACCAATTTACCAATTAATGCTGTATATACCACTCTTATAATTTCAATATCATTTTCTTTTCTTTTTCTTTTCATTATTTAAAAACGAAACATTTCCATGGTTTGTTTGCAAAATCAAAGTTCTTTTTTTGCTTTGCACAAACCATACTTAGATCTGAGGTTCTTTGTTTACTTCTGGGTGGTTTCATTCTCCTTCACCAAACTTGTTTGTAATCTGGTGACAGTGTTGGACTCATAATTTCTATTCAAAGGAACATGTCGAACTGTTAAGAAGGGCCTTTGTAGTTACTTCTGTAATAGTTGTGACCTTCCCAGAAATAGGAGGTCTTACTCATCATCATTCATGTATTAAAGGTAAAAGTTGCCCTCATACATATGTGCTAGTTGTTTCTGACTCTAGAGGTCAGTGCTCATCTCCGTTTCAAAGCCGAAGAGCCAGTGCTATCTGAAGACGTCTCCGTGGTCATGTGGCCGGCATGACTAAACACCAAAAGCGCATGGAACGCTGTTACCTTCCCACCAAAGGTGGTTCCTATTTTTCTACTTGCATTTTTTTACATGCTTTCAAACTGCTAGGTTGGCAGAAGCTGGGACAAGTAACGGGAGCTCACCGCATTACATGGCACTAGGGATTCGAACCCGCTGAACTGCCGAGCTTTCGATCGACAAGCTCAGCATCTTAGCCACTGAGCCACTGCATCCCTGTCTTAGTCATTTCTTATTGAGTCTACTGCAACATATTCTGTCCTTAAAGAAAATTAAGAAGCTTCAGGTGATCCAGAATACTATGACTCAGGTGGTTGAGGATGCAGCACTGGTTACCAGATGAATTCTGGATGCAAGTCAAGGTTACTACCTTTAAAGTCCTTTACAGCTCAAGATCTCAGAATTTCAGGACTTCATATTATCTATATATTAAGATCAGTAAAACGTATCCAGGTGCCCTATCTCAGAGACTCTCACCATAGAAACCACTGAGTTGAATCTTTGGAACAACATTTCTCCAAGATCCGTATTTTTTCCAACTCTGTAGGAATTTATAAAACGTAAAATCTGGATATTTCTTATGGATATGATATAGGTTAGGTCCCTCTTGGGTGGGATCACTTATTTAATTTAATGTTAGTATTTAATGGTGAAGGGTGATGCTATTATGATTGCATCATTGTGCTACAGTTTCATTTATTTTCATTGCCTTTTATTATAGTTGCTTAACATTTTAAACTTCTTTCATATATTTATTATTAAACTTCTATGTCTCTCATCTTGATGTGACATCTCTAGGTGGCTTACAGTCCTACAAGTACTTACTAAAATTAACATAACATTCTTATTATAATGCTGAGATAAAATCCTAATCAAAGTTACATCTAAAGCTTATAGAAATGTGCCATAACATAACAGTTTTCACCTCCATTGATTTCAAGGACAATGTCATTATGGTATTTTCCAGATTGAGGTTACTTCTAATTATGCATATTCTGGTGCTTAATTCTATGCTTGAAACAGATAAATGACATTTCTCTATTCATTCTGATGGCACCACCACACTGGTGAATATAGAAAAGGGTGATAAATATATTTAAAATATATTTGAAAAGTAATCACCATGGACAGCAGTGGGAAGCATCAATTCCCACCGACATATAATTTTTGAACACCGCTCACCTAAAATATACTTGCAAACTTGTTTAGTTTGGGCAAATTTGTTTAGTTTGCCCTTTTTTCTACTTCTGCCAAAGAAATCTTCAAACAGTGCTGCAAATTTTATTATCTCCTGAAATAAACAACCCCCTATTGACTATAAAGCAGTGAGATAATATAAAGAAAGGAGGGTTTTTTCCTCTGATTCTATGAAAATTATTTCCCCTTCAGTTTAAAGGCCATAAAATTTGGTAGAGTATTTCACATTTGCTGACAGGGGTTTGTTTGGGTTTTTTAAAATTCTGTCTTGTTTGAATTGTTACACAAGCTAACCATGAAGTTTTTTTTCATGTTCCTTTGTGGGAATAATAGATCCCAAGCTTATTAATATTTTTAGGCGTACTGGTGGTGTGGGAACATTAACAATGATACTCCACTGGCTAACATATTCGGAGTTCTTTTTATATGAAAACAAAAGGGATTTCAGATACTTGTTTATACTGATTTTTTTCCTCTCAAGAATTATTGGGGTAGTATTGATGTTAAATAAACTGCAGAAAATGTCTGTTGCTCGCCCCATAAGGTCCTCGTAGAAAAACGCTTAGAAAGTTAGTTCCCTTTTGATTGCTAAAAGAAGGGGAGGATTCCTTCTTTGAGAGAAGATTCAATTTTCAATTCAGAATAGAGCTGGAAGGGACATAGAAGATCTTCTAGTCCAGCCCCTTACTCAAGCAGGAGATCCTATACTTTTTCAGAGAAATGGCTGTCCAGTCTTTTCTTAAAAACTTCCAGTGATGAAGCACCCACAACTTCTGATGTTAAGCTGTTCTACTGGTTAATTGTTCTCATCGTTAGGACATTTCTCCTTAATTCCAGGTTGCTTCTTTCTTTGATTAGTTTCCATCCATTGTTTCTTGTCCTGCCCTCTGGTGCTTTTGAAAATAAGTTGACCCTCTCTTCTTTCTGGCAGCCTCTCAAATACTGGAATACTCCTATCATGTCATCCCTAGTCCTTCTTTTCTCTAGACTAGTTGTTCTGACCTAGGCTTCCCAAGAGTATGAAGCAGACTCCTTGTCCCAACAAAAACCCCTTTTTATTAAGTTACTGTGAATTCCTCTCATTCACATCCAGCAAGGGAGAATTTACAGTCACCGACCTTATCTGGCTTGGAGAGCTGCCAGGCCGATATCTTCAAAACTTGGCAAGAAGTCTCTGAGAGTCACGAACCAATTAAGTGAACTAATTGTCTCCTGCCAACTCCCCTCCCCTTTCACTCCTCTTTATTCTCTATGGGAGGGGCGTTCACCTTCCACCTGTGGCTTCACTCCTGAGTCAACCCTTGTTCCTTAGCTGTTCCCTTCTCCTGGCAGCTCTGCACATGCACTCACTGGGAACAGGCTCCAGCTGTTCTTCTGCCCCACTGATGTCCGATTCCAAAGGCAGCTGACAACCGTTAGACGGCCCTGGCCCCATCTCTGCCTCTGATGCAGAGCACTCATCAAAGCCTTACCCAAACTCCAGGACTGACCCATGTTTCTCTCCAACCTCCTCATTGTCTGAATCTGCCAGCAGCTCCGCTGGCCGCTGGCGGGCCATAGCATTAGTCATACCCAAGAATCATTCTTCATGGTTTTAGTCACCAGGTCTTTAATCATCTTGATTGCAAGATATCCTTGGCTTTTCTGCCTTCCCCCATAGTATTTGGAAAGGCAAATGAAAACGCCTATAGTGTGTTTGTTTCTTCATGTGTTTTAGTCACCAGGTCTTTAATCATCTTGGATTAAGCCGCCCAGAGTCCTTTGGAAGTTGGGCGGCATAGAAATGCGATAAATTAAGTTAAGTTAAGTTAAGTTAAGTTAAGTTAAGTTAAGTTAAGTTAATT
>WNWU01000048.1:2597829-2607937 GCA_012654045.1 Ptyas mucosa | reverse complement strand
ATAGAATAGAATAGAATAGAATAGAATAGAATAGAATAGAATAGAATTCTTTATTGGACAAGTGTGATTGGACACACAAGGAATTTGTCATCGTGCATTTGCTCTCAGTGTACATAAAAGAAAAGATACATTCGTCAAGAATCATAAGGTACAACACTTAATGATAGTCATAGGGAATAAATAAGCAATTAAATCATATTAGGAAACAGTCAATATAAATTGTACAGATACCAGCAACAAGGTTACAGTCATACAGTCATAAGTGGGGAGAGATGGGTGATAGGAGCGTTGAGAAGATTAATAGTAATGCAGACTTAGTAAATAGTTTGACAGTGTTGAGGGAATTATTTGTTTAGCAGAGTGATGGTGTTCAAGAAAAAACTGTTCTTGTGTCTAGTTGTTCTGGTATGCAGTGCTCTATAGTGTCATTTGAGGGTAGGAGTTGAAGCAGTTTATATCCAGGATGTGAGGGGTCTGTAAATATTTTCACAGCACTCTTTTTGACTCTTGCAGTATACAGGTCCTCAATGGAAGGCAGGTTGGTAGTAATTGTTTTTTACCAAACAAATCCAAGTGTTCTTCTGAATTTATTTTTCATACTTCATACTTAGTCCATGATGGCGAACCTATGGCACGCATGTGAGAGGTGGCGCACAGCGCCCTTTCTGTGGACATGCGAGCCGTCACCCTAGTTCAGCTGTACCATGGATGTGTGTACGCCTCCCACCGGCCAGCTGGTCTTTGGGTCTCTGCCGTGCCTGCACGGCAGGGGACACTGTAGGGGGGGCACTCACGCATGTGCATGGGGGCAGGATGCATGTGGGGTTAGGTGCATATGGGGGGTGGGCACATGTGCATGGGGTGGGGCATGTGTGGGGGTGCACACACATGCACAGGGATGGGGCACATGCAGGGACCCATGAGGGGCGCATGCATGCATTGCATTTTGGGTGATCGGGTGTATGTGCGTGCGCCTCCCGCTGGCCAGCTGGTCTCCAGGTCTCTGCCACACATGCATAGAGGTGGGGCACTGTGAGGGGCCCATGCATGCATGTGCAGGGAGGTAGGATGCATGTGGGGGGTGGGGGGTGAGCAGGGTCTACGCACGCATTGCATTTTGGGAGATAGTGCATGCATATGTGCGTTCGCGCATGCACACACACTTTGGGCACTCAGTCCACCACTGGGCTATGTCATCTTTTCTTCATTCTCCAGCCTGTCCCAAAATTCAGCTCCAGACATCCAGTTTCTACAGCAGCAGATGGACAATGACTCAATCATTGCAGACCTACTCTCTCACCTTCACCACTATGCTATGCTGTCATCCTTCCCCACATATTCAAAAGTGCTAACCTTCCATTTTCAACTTCACATGGAAAAGAAACGTTCAGTGACAGATTTGATTTCTCCTTCGTTTTGGGAAAATCTGGGGTTTACCGGCAGGTTAAGGAACCACTTTCCCAGCAGCCCTCCTCAGAAGGTCATCTAAAAGCAACAATTCTGCAATCTCTGTTTGGTACTGTGAACATTGTTTTTTTCCTTGAACCCTCATGAAACAGATTTTTCTTCCCATCCTCAAAGGAGGAAAAAATCATAGGGAACAACTTTATTAAAAAAAGACATGCAGGGATGTATAATCAAATTCTTCTGCATCAATAATAAGTCAACACAGCATGTCCATGATCCTGCTTGGGAGCAGCTAGACTGATTGATATGATGAGAAAGTAATTTGCACTGTTTCCACCTTCCCCTGCTACTGCAGAAGTCTGGTAACATTACATAACCCTGTGTTTTAACTTAAATGAGCTTGATATTTTTCTAGTAGAAATGCAGTATTTTCTGTGCTAAGTTTACAGTTGAGGAACATTTGACCAAACCAGTTTAAGTCTTTGTAGGATGTACTATACCCGTGATGGCGAACCTATGGCACATGTGCCACAGGTGGCACACGAAGCCATATTGGTGGGCACAGGAGCGTTGCCCTAGCTCAGCTCAGCATGCATGCATGCGCTGGCCAGCTGATTTTTGGCCCTTCTGGGCCCAACGGAAGTCGGCAAACGGGCTGTTTCCGGCCGCTGGAGAGCCTCCGGGGAGGTGGGGAAGGCTGTTTTTGCCCTCCCCAGGCTCCTAGAAAGCCTCTGGAGCCTGGGGACAGGTCTACTGGGCCCACTGGGCCATCATATGCCAAAAGCAGGGGGGAGCATGGGAGTCTCACATATATGCATGGGGGGGGGCAGGATGCATAGAATTATAGGTGTGGGCACGCACGTTCGCGACCACCCCGCACTCCTCCAGTTTTTGGCGCGCGATGGCAAAAGGGTTAGCCATCACTGTACTATACCTAATCAAGAATGTATTCAGAACTTTTCAACTTGCTTAAATGTTTGTAAACTGTTTTGAAAAATTAGCATAGAACCTAAGATGACTAATCTTTAAAAGGGAGACCTACATGCAGTGGTGGGATTCTATCGGTTCTACCCAGTTCGGGCAAATCAGTAGTGGCGGGAGGCTCCGCCCACCCGCTGGGCATCATCACCATTTGCCCGGGCAAATGCGCTTGCATTTGCGAACCGGTGGCAAAGTGAATACCATTACTGCCCACGTGTCTCTGTTTTGTTGCCTATAGTGAAGCTTTGATATTGCCTTGGAAATGTGGAAGTTGTTTTAGTTAAAAAATAATACCGTATTTATTAGCGTATAACACGCACTTTTCCCCCCTGAAAATAGGGGGCAAATGATGTGTGCGTGTTATACGCCGATATAATGTTAAGAAGCCATGTTTTTACAGTATTAACAAGTACCGGCAACCCGCGCCTTCCTCACGTCTAATTCTCGCGGCCGTCGGAGCGTAGTTTTTTCCTGAAATTTCCCTCTTAAAATGAAGGTGCGTGTTATACGCCGATAAATACGGTAATTAAAAGAGCAATGAAGCTGAGGTTCTTAGTTATATTTCCCAGTTATTTCTCCTTATGATTTAATTTGGTAAAGAGATGGAATGAAAGTTGCAGGATCAAGCCACAAGAACTGAATTAAATGCTTGGGTAATGGTAAAGAGGAGAGAATATATTTCAGAACAGTAGTTGCTGTACTTCATTTTGTTAAAGCTATGCTTGCCAGAGACTGTATTTAGGTCAAAGGCTGGTGAGAAACCAGCTAAGCACATTTTAGTTTCATCTCTTTCCGAAGGCTTTCTAACTGGCTTACTTATAATCCAAGTTGGGCTGCATTTTCACTCCAAAGGAATGAATCATTTTCAGATTATAAATCAAATGCTGCGCACGGATTGGAGATTGGGTAATTTATTAAAGATGTATGGAAACAAGTATGTGTATACACAGACACAATTTCTCTTGAGATCTTGTTCTTTTCCCAAAATATTTTACATTACTTTTCTATTTATTTTCGTGAAAGTAAGTATGTAGCTAAAGAATATTAGCAAAATTGAAAATTAATGAAAAGTTGTATTGGAGTCCAATTGAGCCAAGGACTATATTATTATTTGCTTTACTATTCAGTTTTAGGAAAATTAACATAAACATGAACACATGGTATTTGTGCTTTATAAAACCAGTTCATTGTTTCTACCTAATGTCTCTGGGAATTACAATAATTAGGAACTAGAATAGTGGCAGTGCCATTACATATGTGTATTATATCCATGACCTAATAACCTTATAAACAATTTCATTTTCTTCAGGTAGCTATTATGTGTCTCTTTGATTATGAAATCTATTTAATATAGTAGAGCTTATTGTAAATAAATATGTTGTAAGCTAAGAGTAGGATACTTATGTTTTGTCTCACATTCAGCTAGATCAGTGGTAGGTTTCAAAATTTTTTACTACTGGTTCTGTGGGCGTGGCTTGGTGGGCGTGGTGTGGTATGGCATGGTGGGCATGGCTTGGTGGGTGTGGCAGAGAAAGGATACTGTAAAATCTCCATTCCCTCCTGATCAGCTGGGACTTGGGAGGCAGAGAATAGATGGGGGTGGGGCCAGTCAGAATTTTTACTACCGGTTCTCCGAACTACTCAAAATTGCATGTTCAAAATTTCTGTTACCGGTTTTCCAGAACTGGTCAGAACCTGCTGAATACCACCTCTGAGCTAGATGTTCAGACTGGATTTGGCATTTTTATCCACCTATCGAATCCTGCCTAAGAATCTGGAATATCATTATTAGAGTTATTATTTTATAATAAATTCTGGACTTGAAGACCACACATCTTAAAGAGACTGAGGTTGATAAACACTGGGTTAGAATATGAACAAAAACAATAGTAATATAAATAGAAAAACACCAAAGTCATGCTTGTTTTTATACTTTATTGCCTGCTTAGGTTTTTTTTTTTATATATATAGTATGTAAATGAAGAAATAATTTTAAAATCACAGGAAAAGCAGCAGTCTTGAAGGTATTTGAAATATTGCTTGCTGATTAAAGAAGGAGAAAAATGTTACAATATTAGTCATGAGGTCCCAAAGGTGTTTTTTCAAAAGGCAGTTGGGCTTTGTTTTTCCTTCTAGATGTTCAGAAGCAAAATGTCTTCAAGGAAAAACAAAGTTCAATTGCCTTTTGAAAAAGCACCTTTGGGACAGCTATGACCTGGATGACTGAGAAGCTCCATAGACATTAGCTTTGAGGTTTTCAATAATCAAACTCAGCAGCATTGGATCCTACTGGTTAGAACATTAAGGTGCCATACAGAGCAGAGTATAATACTAACCAAGCAACATGGAATGGAACGGAACGGAACGGAACGGAACAGAAACTTTATTGTCATTTTAAATGTACACTAATCAGCATACATTAAAATGTAATTTTGTTGCATTTAGATCTCAAAAGAGAACCATTATGCATAAACCCCACCTCCCATCCCCGTCCACACACACACATATAACACAGAGAAACATCACCGTCTAATTCGAATGTATACATATACATGGCGGAAAAAAATAAAAGGAATCCCGCGAGATACTTCGAAACATCCTCCCAGAGGGGAGCAACAGAAACAGACCGTGAAGTGGGTGTGTGAGGTCTCTGACAATGCTTCGTGTTCTAAGCACATAGCACTTATAAGTAGTATCCGGAATAACGGGAAGCGATCTTCCTATAATCTTCTCAGCTGTCCTTATTACTCTCTGTATGGGCTTTCTATCTGAGGCACTGCTGCCACCAAACCAAACAGTGATGCAGTTTGTTAAAATGCTCTCAATTGTGCCTCTATAAAAATTGGCCAGGACAGAAGGAGAAAGATGTGTTCTCCTCATCCGATGCAGGAAATGCAAATGCTGGTTTGCACGCTTCACTAAAGATAACATATGAAGAGACCAAGTCAGATTGTTAGTTATCTGCACCCCCAGAAACTTAATACTATTAAGTTCCACAGCTGCAGCCTTGATACTTTTATATTTTCTGTCTTTGCTAACATGACAGAGAAAGCATCTGCCCAGAAAGTATGCTTTTTTAACAAATATTTACTTATTCATTTCTTATTAAAATATTGGACACAGTGAGATCATCCTGGCGTCATCTCCACCATACACACTAAAATAAATATCATATATACTCTTCAAACATTACTAATTATATATAATTTTTCTATCCAATGTACTCAGTTATATTTATATATATTACATCACATTTTGGGTTTACAAATTCTGGTTATTTCCTGTTCCAACTCCCCCCTTTCAGTTCCATCCATTGGTAAAATCTATTCCATATATCATGATATTCTGTCTCTCCTTTATTTTTTAATTCTAACGTCAGTTTATCCATTTCTGCACAAACCAATGTTTTCTTTTTTATCTCCCTTTTTAAAGGTATACTTTCATTTTTCCATTGTTAGGCATATACCATTCTCACTGCTGTTATGATGTGTAATATTAAATATGTCGATCCTTTACTATGTCCCTCTGTTATGATTCCTAATAAAAATAATTCTGGTTTAAATTCTAATCTTTGTCCAACCATTTCTTCTAACCACATCTGAATCCAACACCAAAATTCTTTCACTTTTTTGCATGTCCACCACATGTGGTAGTATGTGCCTGGTACTTGAATGCATTTCCAGCATCTTGGGGATATATTACAGAAAGTATGCTATTATTTGAAATGCTATGCCATAAAGGAAAATGTCCCTAATCTGGAAGCTGAAAACAAAGAAAGTAGAGATGCACAACTTTCACATTCAATCCAAAGTGTTTAGTAAAACTGCATAATCTGAGATGCCAGAAGAGTTTCAATAGGATTAACAACTTTCTACAATACTTCTCATCTGCTTGCAGATTAATATTGTGCCTGTTTGTCTTACTAAATCTTGAATTTATTTAACTAAAAACCAAAAAGTGTGAGAGATAAGCAAGATATAAATATATATTATAAATAAAACATTTTAAGGTATTTCTTAAAATGGTATTAAAGGTATTTCTTCACTATTTACTATTCTTCACTATTTACATATTTATAGTTGGTGATTAATTTTAATTTAATAAACAATGATTAAGAAGTTACTATCTCATCAGCCATTTAACCTACAAAGGCCTACCGTATTTTTCGGAGTATAAGACGCTCCGGACTATAAGACGCACCTAACTTTTTTGGGGAGGAAAACAAGAAAAAAAAATCTGCCTCTGCCTCCCAGCAATTTGCCTCCTTGCAGCAAACAGTAAACAGCTTATTTCAGTTTCATTTTCACTTTCATCACAGCCTGATTAGCACAAGAAAAAAAAAATCTGCCTCTGCCTCCCAACAATTGTCGGTTGGATCGGCCTCTCAAAGATCAGCTGCTTCAGGCTGCAGGAATTGCCATAGCCTATTGCCACCTCCATGCGCCCCATTTTCCAGGTGGCTAGTAGGTGGGTGGAGCTACATTCGGTGTATAAGATGCACCCAAATTTTCACCCTCTTTTGGGGGGGAGTGCGTCTTATACTCCAAAAAATACGGTAAGTATGCAAAGTACAATCTCAGCTGCCAATGTTTCATCCATCTATCCATTCGTTCGTTCGTTCATTCATTCATTCGTTTGTTTGTTTGTTTGTTCATTTGTTTTGTCAGATTTGCCATGATAAATGCTTCAGCCTGCTTTGCTTTGCTGGCATCCTGCCATAAAATGCAGGAGGGGAGAGAAAGAGACTGTAAGGGGAAAGATGACAGAATGACAGGAATCAGAGGTGCTGATCTGGAACAGACCAACGCATCCAAGGACATGACTGTGAGAATGCAAAACTACACCAGTGAGGTGCCAAATCTTACAGTGGTTACTAAAATACCAAATACAAATATTATTGGACATTCATGAACTGGTCAAGGGGGGAAAGCCCGGGAAAGTGGGAAAAGGCAGGTTTTGAGTGGGAATATTCAGATCCAGCTTTGTTTATGTTATAACCACG
Source organism: Ptyas mucosa (assembly GCA_012654045.1). Taxonomy (NCBI): domain Eukaryota; kingdom Metazoa; phylum Chordata; class Lepidosauria; order Squamata; family Colubridae; genus Ptyas; species Ptyas mucosa. Next base: position 2,600,547 of record WNWU01000048.1, on the reverse strand, counting down.
TGGCTTGAGTAAAAGTATACCTTTTACTACAAATGCAGTTGAGGGTCTTTTTCCCCCCTAAATGCTCAAGCTGAGACAAGTCATTCATTCAATTTATATGGCTGGCCATCTCCAGTTCATTATTCTGGGTGGCTAAAATGTTAACAGAAAATATAAAAACAGAAAATCCAACACACACACAAAAGCAGCCTGGGTAAACCCAGATGAATCAATCACAAATGAACATAACCATTGTACAAGCTCAGTTCCATCTGATTCTAGACTTGGTAACCGAGAAGTAACAAGAAAGCTATTCTGGATCAGATAGCCCTTTGGAAAAATAAGGGAATAAGTAACACATTGATGCAAACAACATCTAACCAAGCTTTAAAAGAACTTAAATAGTGAAATAGTTCAGATAAAACTAAGCCAAATTTCCCAAAGATTTTCTTTATCAATATTGTTACCATTAGAGATGTCTTATCACAGTTAGCAGTGAGCCAGATACCAGCAGTGAGCTCCTGGTGAGTTTAAACTAAAAGTGTGATGTGTTAGTCAAAGACTTGACATATGGTTTCACAGTGGGTGCCCCATAATGCATACTGAACATAATGAACGATTTGCTGCTAGCGCTGTGATTCTGCTGTCACTAAAGGGAATAAGAAAGCTGGGAATCAGAGAATGCAGTTGTTGAGCTCAGCATACTTGGTTCTTAATAGTCCTGTGTCAAAGATTTATTCTTCAATATTGGGATCATTCTCATTGAATTTATATTTGTTTTTTCTAAAGGGGAAGAATATTTTGATGAAATTTTAATGGCTGTACCTTAGTTGCAACGTAGCCAAGGGAACCGTTTAAATATCGAATGGGTTTTTTTTTTTTAGCATCCTGTTTCCTCCCAGGTTTCCAACACTTAAGTTGGACGGTATGAGAACAGTTTATATTAGGAAGTCAGACTAGTGGGGAAACGGCAGGGTGATGAAAAAAAATAGCAGTTATACTGTCATCCTGGAAAAAAATAAAATTTTAAAGCTTTTTTAAAATTTAAATTTAAAACTTTTACAATGAGTTAGGAAACTAGAAGTTTTCCTTTTTAAAGTTTGGTATCCAGAGCTTTAGTTTTTAAAATTTAGTTTTCTTGTTTGATTCTTAGAAATAATTCTGCATTCCTTAGCTTCATTTTTCATTTAATTATTTTATACTCTGATATTTACTCGCAGGAGTACACCTGATAGTCCTATTGTTTTTAGACTATATTTCTGTGCCATACTTTGGAGCTTAGCAGCCCTCTGTAATTCCTTACAACCAGAGTTTTGGTAACAATTGGCATTTGCAAAAGGTTCTGTGTGACATTGAGAAGCAGATGTCTGTTCTCACCTAGGTTTCCCCAGCAGCATGAAGCCGAGTCCTCGTCCCAATAAACCCCTTTTATTCAATTTACAGGGAATTCCTCTCCAGCAAAGTCTTTCCTCTCCCACAGTCTTTCAAGATAGTTCACAATTACTGACCTTTATCAGCCTTGAAGAGTGGCCAGGCTGATATCTTTCAGACACCGCAATACTTGGCAAGAATGCAGTAATGAATTAATTGTCTCCTGCAAACCCACTCCCATTTCGCTCATCTTTTATTTCCTCTGGGAGGAGCCATTCATCATCCACCTGCGGCTTTACTCCCAAGTCGACCCTTGTTCTTTAGCTGTTCCCTTCGTCTGGCAACTTTGTGCATGCGCACACTGGGAACAGGCTCCAGCTGTTTGTCTGCCTCACTGATGTCTGATTTCAAAGGCAGCTGATAACTGGCATACGGGCCTGGCCCCCTCTCTGCCTCCGATGCAGAGCCCTCATCAGAGCCTTCCCCAGACTCCAGGATTGGCCCATGATCCTCCCCAACCTCCTCACTGTCCGAATCTGCTGCCAGATCTGCTTGCCTCTGGCGGACCACAACAATGGCTCCTTTAAGGAGTTGTTATTACAGCCATACTCCTGGGTTTTTTTGCCAGTCCAAATTTCTATATGGTGCCATTAGACTATTTCCGTGATGGCGAACCTATGGCACGCCACAGGTGGCACGCGGAGCCATATCTGTGGGCACACAAGTGTCACCCTAGCTGAGCTCCAGCGTGCATGTGCATGCCAGCCAGCTGATTTTTGGGCCTTCTGGGCCCACTGGAAGTCAGGAAACGGGCCATTTCTGGCCTCTGCAGGGCCTCTGGATGGCTGAGGAAGGCTGTTTTCGCCCTCCTCAGGCTACAAGAAAGCCTCTGGAGCCTAGGGTGGGTGAAAAACAAGCCTACCAGACCCACCGGTAACCTTTTTGCCACCACGTGCCAAAGCGGGGGGAGCGCGTGTGCATATGGGGGGGCAAGGCATGGGGGCCATTGAATTATGGTGTGGGCACGTTCGTGTTTGACTCCCCCATGCTCCCCCCGCTTTTGGCACGCGATGGCAAAAAGGTTAGTCATCACTGGACTATTTGATACATACCATAGAAATTTATTTTCTATTAATTAAATGTCTTAGGTGTTGGAACTCTAAATATTTTAAAGTGTTGAATTAATTTTCATAAATATTATTTACTGAATGTGACATTCATTTTTTTCTGTTATTTATAAAGTCTTGTGTGGAGAACTTTCACAAATATTATTGAAAGTATTTTTTCATCCTCTCCCCTCAGTCTTCCCTTGATATTTGTTATATATATATATATATATATATATATATATATATATATATATATATA
>WNWU01000048.1:2568977-2597429 GCA_012654045.1 Ptyas mucosa | reverse complement strand
AGGGCGGTGTACAGCCAAGTAAAAACACATAATACAAACATTAAGAACAATTAAAAGGAGTATCTCAATTGGCCAAAATTTAAAAAAGACAAACCAATTTAAAATCATCTAAAAGGATTTGTTAGGCCAGCCCGGCTTGTTGGAAAAGGAAAGTTTTAAGGGCACAGCGGAAGGCATGGAGGATTCTCTTGGATTCTCCTTATCTCTGGGGGAAGCTGGTTCCAGAGGGTAGGAGCCCCCACAGAGAAGGCCCTCCCCCTGGGGGTCACCAGCCTGCATTGCTTGGCTGATGGCACCCCGAGGAGGCCTTCTCTGTGGGAGCGCATGGGTCGATGGGAGGTCGTCGTCGGTGGCAGAAGACGGTCTCGAAGATGGATAATTAATTCACTTTGATAATTATGGATCAGGTCTATTCCATTTTAAGGCAATCTAAACAATAAGCTTCTCTTGGTATTTCTCTCTCTTATTTCTTTTTTTAAAAATCGATGCAATGTTCCTATCAATTCCTTCGGAGTTAAAAGAAGCCCTTAGTGTAACCTAAATCTTGTGGTCTAAAAATTTAATATATTTTTTTTCTTTTGGGGTGGGGGGGCCAGGAGGGGTTTTATGTAGTTTAGGAAGAAAGGTCAGCCAATAACTTTACAGAATCAGGGGCACTTGTTAGAACTTTATGCCATCTGTTTGGTGAAAAACAGTTGGCACAGTACCAATGTGATGCCCATGGCAATGAAATAGTCAACAGAGCTCAGTTACTGAGAATAAATTTTGTACACCGAAGGCCCCACTCTCAAATCCAGACATCTCCAGGTTACATTACATTCAGTCCTGCTACCTAATTGGGTAAAACATAAGAAAGCTTAAAACAGATAAGGGGAACAAGCTGTAACTTCAGAGAAAGGGATATATTTGTAATTGTGCTTATAACTCCTCTTAAGAAGCTAGAAAGTCAATTCTTTTCTATTTTGCTTTTCTCCCCCCCACTTTCTTGCACTTTTAGCTTTTCTTTAATTTCTTTTTTTCTTTCTTCTTTCTTGCTTTATATTAGCTTGCATTAGTTTTTAATCTTCCCTTTAAAATTTTTTAATAAAATAAAATGTATGACTACTACACTGTCAACTTTCAGGCATATTTGAGTAGCGCTTATATAGATCCTAGAAAGTTTTCAGGCCAGTCTTGTCACAGATAATTCTTTTTCTTTGTGAAGACTGTCTGTGAGAATGGATTTTATTCCTGTACAGCGTTGAGGATCCTTTTTCAAAATCAGGCCCATTTTAACTATCCTCAGGAATATGTTTCTTTTGCAAAAGAAATGTGATATTTGAGGTGGTCTAGGTGAGGGATCTACTGACTCAGAATTTTCCTATTATATTATTTTTTTCAGTACATAATCAATATTACTGTAAGAAATATAGGTGCTTCTCGTAAAATGTGTTTTCCTAGAATTCTTCAGGTATTTTTATTATGGCATATCTGAGGAGGAAAACAGGATGGAGTTCAGAATAGATCAGCTTATGCTTCCTTTCTTGCTCTTTAATTTATAAGCCAAAGAGATATCGCTAGTCCATTTCTGAGCTCTGCGGGGCTTCTTAGATTTCCAGAATTAGGTTATCAGTAAGAAGAGAAACTAAAAATTCAATTTAAAGTGAACCAAAAGCTGCTCTTGATCTGTGGCTTGGTGAAATGTGAATACTCTAATGACAGGTTTGAAAGAAGCATCTGTTATATGACAGGCTTTATTTTCCTCTGTCTGGTGATACTAAACATAGAGAATAAATGCCATGAAATGTACAGTACGTAATTTTCATCCATATAACACCATTGATTTCCCCCCCCCTGATGTTAATGAAGGCATTATCTCGCCCCCACCCCCAAAAAAACCAAGGTGTATACCGAATTACGGTATCCATAATTCTGTTACTGTTTCAGCTGTGAAAAATCATCCAAAATGCATATGTAAAGCCATCCAAAGACCTGTTTCATTAAATGATCAATCAGAGGCAGAATTTGCACTAGACTAAGAAGTTTTTATTTGATTTTTGGCATAGCATAATGTACAAATACGTCTATTTATGAATCAGAAATTATGGCTTAACATTATTTGGAAACAAACCATTTTTTATGACATAAAACCCAGTTACTAGTTTCATTTCTAAAAAAATGGCAATGAATTGCCTTATATTATAGTTCTCGAAGGCCAGAAGTAACATCTCCAATTGTCCAATATTGCTCAATTGAGTCATTCATCTCAGTTTTAGTATAACTTTGCCATTTACCTGTCTATCTGATTGAGGGAGCCCAGAAACAAGATGCTGAATATCAGGACCAACCAAACCTACCATTTAAAAACATCTGCAAATCTGTGCTGGATTCTGATACTGATATTTTACTTTCCAAAATGAAAACTCCTGGTCCAGCATACTTTTATGTACTGAGATATTGTTTCCTAAACCAACTGGCAGAGGAAGGCAATTCCTACTTAGGGTACATTCGTAGTATCCATAACATTAAAAAAAGAGGGAAATATTGAATATATCTTGGTTTGAAGATGATGCACAATAGTTAATTATTTTTTGTTCATAATCCACCCAAAAAGAGACTTTGCAACAGCAATCAAATCCAGAAAGCACACAAGATAACTGATTCAGCAGGATTCATTAACTTCTCTTTATACACATAATAACACATGAAATAAATATACAATACCCAAAGCAGATTTTCCAAGGTGGTAGTAGTTACAGGCAAAACACAAGCAGAGGAGAGAACAGTTTCAGTTCAGAGTTGCAGACTAGTTTCAGTTTCAATTCTCAGCACAAGACTCAGAGGTTACAGAACTAAGCCACGCCCAGGCTCCAAACTGTTTCCGCTCCTATAGGCTGACCTTGTTACTAAACCCTATTCATTGGCTGACCTTATTACCATATCTCTGCCAGTCATGAATACATTGACACATTCTACCTTTCAGGTGGAAAGACCTGAGCCTAATATAGAATAGATAACTAAGAAAGTGAGGTCACTAAACTGACAGTAGTTTAGCTCAGAAATTATTTCCTCCTTTTAGAGGAGGAAAGCGAATGATGACAGTCATGGAGGAGTTTTTAATTGGAACAGTAGTCATTTTAGACTGCGTTGCTTCTCTTTCTTTGAAATATATTTACATTACTCAGAGATAATGAAGAAATCAGACCCCAACAGTTTCTGCAGATTTTCCAGTTTTATAGGTTCCATTGATATAGAAAAGATTTGATTTAGAGTCCAAACACAAACATTAGGAGTGGGAGTTGGGGAGCAGTTTGCAGAGCTTACACAGAGGATGTTCCTACATTCAGAGGCTGGGTAAATCCCTGCTGTTTGGAGGAAAGTAGATTTATGCTAACAAGATGTAGATGTGCCTAAACTGCAAAAAACTGCAGAACTGCAGAAAAAACAATTGCTACCAACCTGCCTTCCATTGAGGACCTGTATACTTTTTGACCTGAGTCAAAAAGAGGACTGTGAAAATATTTACAGACACCTCACATCCTGGACATAAACTGTTTCAACTCCTACCCTCAAAATGATGCTGTAGAGCACTGCACACCAGAACAACTAGACACAAGAACAGTTTTTTCCCGAACACCATCACTCTGCTAAACAAATAATTCCCTCAACAGTCAAACTGTTTACTAAGTCTGCACTACTATTAATCTTCTCATCATTCCTACCACCCATCTCCTTCCACTTATGACTGTATGACTGTAACTTTGTTGCTTGTATCCTTATGATTTATATTGATATTGCTTCATTAAGTGTTGTCCTTATGATTCTTGATGAACATATCTTTTCTTTTATGTACACCGAGAGCATATGCACCAAGACAAATTCCTTGTGTGTCCAATCACACATGGCCAATACAAAATTCTATTCTATTCTATTCTATTCTATTCTATTCTATTCTATTCTATTCTAAATATCTGCTGCAAAAGCAGGGATTGGGAGTAGTTCGGGGCGGATTTCAAAACCTGTCACTACTGATTCACTTGTGGGTGTGCACACACTTGTATGCGCATGATGCTTTTGCGCATGCTCAGAAGCATCTGGGCAGGTGGGCGGAGCAAACCGGTAGCAACCCACCACTGGAGTAGATGTTTAGTATGGATCAAGAAAAGCATGAATACATAATAAAAGGTAGCCGAGTAACTTTGGACCAATCCCTCTTAGCCCACCCCACTGCACAGGTTGTTATGGGAAAAATAGGAGGAGGAAGGAGTATTAAGTATGTTCACCACCTTGAGTTATTTACCAAAATAAAACAAAAAAAAAAAGGTACGATATAAATAAATATATACATAAATAATAATGTTGCTGAGCTCAGAGGCACTAAAGAACTCCCACAAATTAAAACATATTATTTGGTTTGTCTGTTATAATAAAAGATACACACCTACACACACACAGATTAAAGTTGGACACACTTTTTAAACCTTTTTTTGCTTGCCTTCTTAAAGGTACAATTAGAAAGTCACACAGAAGAGATGGATTAAGAAATTGTGATTGCTTTTTCGCAGGGACAAACAAACTGCAGTATCATTCCCTTGAACAACAAAAATATGATGTTTCTTCCTAGTGACAGTTTAGACACACTCATGTAGTTGTCTGGTAGACGTATAGAAGTGGTTTTCCACTGGTTTCTTCTGAGATATATAGGGTTCCCTCCTCACATCCTCCAGCCCCGAAGTCTTGCCTACAGCCCTTGATTACCTGGTGGATAATACTCTAGCAAAGGATTTACCATTCTGATCAGTTGTTTTCTTTTAACTCACCAAATGTTGAAACACCAACATTTCAAGTTAATTTGACACCAGTCAAGAGAACGTCTGAGTTGCCAGCTCCACATCCAACTACCAATTTAGAATATTGCACAATTTAAAAATTATGATAATCATAGAAAATACTAGACTGCAGACATATAGACTTGTGATATCCAGGTTAATATGTCATGGTTTTGAAGATCAAATTTATGACACAGTGAGAAAAAAGGATAGAGTAATGGACCTAATGATCTTGCCATGCATATTCTGTAGTGGACAGAAAAATTAGAGCCATCTGAATGTGTACAAAACTGTACATTTAGAATGTACCTTTATACCATTTCCCCATATACTGCTAATAATATGGCTTCAGTTTTTGAATGTTATCAAGTTCCTGGTACTGTTATTTTATCCTCCAAACACATATTATTCTGTTTCTTGGTATTCTTGGGTTTACAGCCACAAATATATCTTTAAGCCAATCTCATTACATTTTGCAAATGTCCAGTTCAGTAACAACAATGAAATTCAAACATAATAACTCTTTCTTGACCCAAGATTAATTTCTCCAAGTCAGCCATCAAGCTTATCAGAAAGAATAATGTTATACAACTTGGGCAGCCTCCAAGATAGATGAATCAGCTACCAATAAATGTAAAAAAAGGCAGTTATAATTCTAGGGCAGATCTGCAGTTGTGAAATAGAGACAACCCTTCTCTGCATGGAAGTGTATTTACCCCCAGTGGCCCCAGTCATTCTAAGACTAATGACTGAAATTGGCTGTGGCAAAATAGCAGATATTCAGCAGCATTGTTATTATTTTATTTTCCATTGTTTCTATTTGCAAATCAAGAGCAGAATAGAAACGATAGAATTCTAAGAGGAAAACCATTTGTAGTTCCATCCTCGAAACACCACAAAAATGGCTTAAAATCTTGTGACTCAAATAGTGAATTTTGTTTTTTCTCCTTCCCCAAATCCATGGTATGAATTTAGGTTATTTTTCCATGGTTTTTATTTTTGGGGGGCCACGGGGAACAGAACGGTTTGGCTCGTATCTCCTTTCTCCTAAAATAATATCAAATAAATGAAATGTGTCAAAACATTCAGTTTGGTGGGTTGCTACTGGTTTGGTCCAGATCTTGCGAAGCAGTAGTAATGGCCATGGGAGGCTCTGTCTACCCGCCCGGATGTCATCCCCGATGCCCTGCCATGCACTCCCATTGCAAACGGGTAGCGAAGGTAAGTGGAACTCACCTCTGGTCTAATTCCTTTCTGTTTTGTCATCATAATTTCCTGCTGCTCTCCAAATAGTTAATTGAGAGTGATGAAATAGTGCCCACATGTGTTGTAACATTGTAAAGATGAAACAAGAGCAAAAGAAATGATAAAATAGGAAACACATAATACTTTCCCCCCCCCAGCTTTGGATCAGTTATGAAATAAGTAAGTAGCCATTTTGTTACAGTATGAAACCCTTCAGTCTCCAAAGCATATTTTTTTTTAAAATAAAGAATATATGAAATATAACTGTTTAAGCTTGATTTAGTGAGGGGAAAAGCAAAAACAAGCTACATAAATCAAACCACATCCCTTTCATAGACCTACTGGGCTTTGGGACTACTTTAATATGTTCTTTTCCCTTTGTTGGTAAAAATGCAGAGAAAAGCAAAATAAAGCACTGAATTACAGCTTAGTAACACACAAAGGGTATAAAGCATAAGGGAAAAATGCTTTGTAATCTTTGTAATCTTCATGTATTTTGGGCAAGAGTGCCCAAATCTAGGACAAAGGTTTAATATAGTTTCAACCTTTTCCTTGGCATCAAAGTTAATTAACCCAAAGTTTGTAAGTTTTCCTATTAATATCAGAACACCTAACTGACTAAATGACAGCTGCCATTGGCAGTGTAAGCAGGACTGCTCTAAAGAGACTTATGAATGCAGCAGTCAAAAATAATATTTTAGCTTTCAGCAGCTTCTACTTGACATTTAAATGACTCAACCTTAATTGTTCCATATCCATATTAACGAAAAATACATTATTTCTATTGACTTGTCTTATGAGGTGAGGGTAGCTTTGAAAATAGTTCACACTTGCAAAAGTTAAAGATGTAAGTAGATGTGTTAAAGGAACAACTTAATTCATCTAAAATTAATAGTATAGATAAGGATAGTGATGCCTAAGAATACTCATGGAAACATAAATGCATGTAATTGGTTGGAAAAGGTAGACCTACCTTTGTCCAGTTCTTAAATACCTAGTATTGAGAACTGAACAAAAATGAATAGAAGGGCGTTTGAGCAGAAGATTAAATGCCCATAAAGTCTATGAGAAGGAGGTAAAAATTGATAGAATAATATATAATGAGAACAGAATAAGCTGAAAAGAAAAAAATCATGGACATCAATGATAATAGATTCTAAGAAGGATAAACTGAAAAAATTCTCTAAAAGAAATCTGTAGAGTTAATAAGCAGGAATAAAGTTGGCTGCTATATTCTAAACTAGGGGAAATGTAAGTAATGATGGTTAAATAATTGGATTCACCCATCCCATATATTATTTCTTTAAGGCTGATCTGAAACATAGCTGTTCATTTGAAATTAAATGTTTGATTTTAATGCTATGGGTAAAATGTTGAATTTAGTCTTATTATTGAAATTTGGACTATTTTCTTTTTACTCACCCCGTGTCTAAAATTCTACCCCACTACTAATGCAAATAAAGAGGCCTGGAGTAATAATTTTAAACTGAGGGTGAAAGAAGATATAAATGTATATGGATCAATGCCCCACCTTGTGGATCACTATAGTACAAGGTCACAAATTTAACTTATCTCTAAGGATCCTCCCATCGTGGAGCCAAAAATGACTTGTGCATCATAAATTTCCCCATATAAACCTCCCCTTGCTAATCATCTGGAAAATGGCCCTCTTATGCTACTATCTGTATAACTACCAGACAAGGGCAGTGACTGATGGTTTCTCCTGACTGAAATTTAAATGTCAGCAGCCACAGGAACAACTGCCACTAATCGCTATACAGAACAAGAAATGGGCTAGCACTGTGATGGCGAACCGATGACCACAGGTGGCACGCAGAGCTCTCTCTGCGGGCACGCGAGCCATTGCGCCAGCTCAGGTCCGCTGTGCATGCGCATGTGGCTCCTGCCGGCCAGCTGGTTTTTGGGTCTCTGCTGCGTATGCGCAGGGTGCATCCAGAAGATGCATGCACATGCATGGGATGGGGTGTATGCGAGAGGTTGTGCATGCATGCAGGGGGCGGGTCATGCAGGGGGTTGTGCGCATATGCGCAGGGTCATGCGCACATGCATGGGGCGTGTCACACATGGGGATCGCATGCACATGCACGTGGGGGCACACACATTGCATTATGGGTTTGTGCGCTTTTGCACGCACGAGCACGTTTTCAGCACTTGGTGCCAAAAAGGTTAGCCATCACTGGGCTAGCACTTTTACAGTCTTCATGGTCCACCCAGTCAGATGTGTTTGTAATTGCTTTGTGCCAAGGTCTGTTGTTGTTCGAACAGTCATTCAAGAGGAAGAGAGATTTGTGTGCAGCATTCATCTGTTAGGAGCTTTGGATTGTTGACTCTCTCTCTCCTTGACAGTCAAAATAGCACTGAAGAACAGGTGCGGTGCACAGTGACTGGACATAAGGGGACTGTCCCACGGCAGATCTGTAGACCAGTTGGAACTGAGCAGATTGCCAAATTTAATCACATCCTTTCAAATTGCTTTCTCCGTGAACCTCAGATTGTTGGCATTTAATATCTTGTGCACAACATTTAAAAAAAAAAAAACAACTTCGGTAGAATACCTAAAGTCTTTTTGAGTTGCTCAGCAGTGGACTGAGAATCATATAGAAGCAATTGTGAGGATGTGTGTTCAGTAGTTATGCCCTTCTTTAAATTATATAATACTATTGCTATCATGTTTACGTATTTTATATTTTTCAAGGAACTGGGCATGGCTAGTCTAGTGAAGAGAAGGACCAGAGGAGCCATGATAGCAGTCTTCCAATACTTGAGGGGCTGCCATAGAGAGGAGGGGGTCAAGCTGTTTTCCAAAGCACCTGAAGGCCAGACAAGGAATAATGGATGGAAACTGACCAAGGAGAGATTCAACCTAGAAATGAGGAGCAACTTTCTGACAGTGAGAACAATCAGCTAATGGAAAAGCTTGCCTTCGGAAGTTGTGGGAGCTTCATCAATTGAGACTTTCAAGAAAAGATTGGACTGCCGTTTGTCAGAAATGGTGTAGGGTCTCCTGCTTGAGTGGGAGGGTTGGACTAGATGACCTATAAGGTCCCTTACAACTCTGTTAATCTGTTAAATTTGTTAAACTAAGCAATACAATAGAAGCGTCCACTCGTTGTACCTTCATAAGGGATTCAAACAATAATTTTAAACTTTAGAAAAGAGAAATATCCAAATATAAGTTACATTTCAGTTTACATATTTTAGGAAATACAGATCCGATTAATTCATATCAGAACATTATGTTTTTTTCTGAAAACTCAAGTCCTTTCCTATATTCAGCTTGGTATACAGTCACTTAAGGCCACATACTAGTTCTGATGGAAAATTGGTCCACAATAGACAATGATGGTGGAGGAACTTGGCAAAGTTGGCAAGCAAGAGGAATTGGCAAAACTGACCTGTTTGCTCATGGATAAGACAAATATTTTTTATAAAAGACTGAAAACATTTTATGGACTTTTTGCTAAAAATGGAGAAAAAATGAATTGGCAATTTTAGGATTTCCCGATTTAAAGGTTTGAAGAGAAGCATGTGTTAAATTTAAAGCGGGAAGAGACATCGTGAATTTTTTTGGTAACTGCTATAAAAAAGTTGTTTCTTTTCTTTTTTCTTTTTTCTTTTCTACCTGTACAGCCTTATTTTATTTATTCTTTTATCTATTTTCTCTCTTTTTTCTTAATTTCACTCCATATAATTTCATGTTTATCTTTTACTTGTGAATATTTTCAGTAAGTTAAAAGACCAGATAAGTGGCGTTGCAAGACATTGCAATGGACTTTGCCTCACCAAAAATGGGATAAAAATAGTGAACTCTGAAGAAATCAAGACATTCTCTGGAAATAACATCAAGAGTCTGGATAAAGATGATCAGGGGCCCTTGGTGCTCTCTGAGCTTTGTTCTTTTCTTGTAGATGTGTCATTACCCAAACTAGGTAACATCATCAGTGCTAGTAAGGAGTGAAGTTTGGCCTCAGTTTATATTCTAGTTCTCTCAGCGTTGATGGCGGGTAGTCATAGTTTTGGTTGGACTGTTTACTGTTGGCTTTGAATAGGCAACAGTATGAAGATAGCCAAAACCTTGTATCATACTCTCACATCTGATGGTTGTAAAATTCCAACCCAGATCTGAATTATACCAGATCAAAAAGAATACAAGAGGTGGTTTCCTAAAATCCCAGAAATATGTAGCAGTCAATATAGTAGCACTTTAAAAATGAAAACAAAAGGAAGACGCCCCTCTCGATTACCATGTAAGCATAGTACTCCCTGCCACAAATTCTGGTAGCCTTGACCTTTTCTTAGGATTTTGAATGAGCCTAGAAAAAAATATGCCGACGTTTTAAAGTTTTTATTTAATTCAGGCAAATCTTAAAATAATGGCATCTTCTCGTATGGAAATTTGGGGGTGGGGTGGAAGTGGCCTCTTTAATCCATAGCAGGGATATACTAAATTCATGTAAGATATTTATTTATTTATTTATTGGAATTCGTCAAGCAAAAACGAGAACAAGAATAAGAGAATAAAAACATTGTGACTGAAACTGTGAAAATTTGTAGCTGAGACAACTGAATCAGGTAGGGCCTTCCAGACTTTGACAACTCTATTACAGAAATCATATTTTTTACAGTTAAGTTTAGGAGGATTTACATTAAGTTTAAAGCGGTTGTTCGCACATGTATTATTGCGATCAAAACAGAAAAAGGCATTTACAGATAAAACATTACTACGTATAATTTTGTATGCAATACCTAGGTCTGACCGCAAGGGACGCAATTCTAAGTTATCCAAACCGAGAATTTTGAGCTTAGTAGCATAAGGAATTCTATTGTGTTCAGAAGAGTGCAAGACTTTTCTCGTGAAATACTTCTGAATCTGCTCGATTGTACTGATATCAGATATATGGTGGGTATTCCACCCAAACAGTTGAACAATACTCCAGCGCAAGTTTTATAAGCTCTAATTAGCAACACAATGTCTCCAGAATAAAAGCTACGGAAAATTAAAGTTTACAACTCTTAATGCTTCTTTAGCAACGCTGTTACAGTGAGCTTTGGAGCATAAATCGTCAGAGATAAGTAAACCTAGGTCAGTGATGGCTAACCTTTTTGCCATCGCGTGCCAAAAGTGGGGGGAGTGCATGGGGTCACGTGCATGTGTGCCCACACCCATAATTCAATGTGCCCCGCCCCTGCACATGTGTGTGCGACCCCCTCACACTTCCCTCATTTTTGGCACGTGATGGCACGATGGGCCTGGTAGGCCTGTTTTTCGCCCTCCCCAGGCTCCAGAGCCTTTCTAGGAGCCTGGGGAGGGTGAAAACGGCCTTCCCCACCCCCACAGAGGCCCTCTGGAGGCCGGAAGTGGCCTGCTTGCTGACTTCCAGTGGGCCAGAAGGCCCGAAAATCAGCTGAGCTTGCGTGCCCACCAATATGGCTCCGCGTCCCACCTGTGGCACGCGTGCCATAGGTTCGCCATCACGGACCTAGGTCCTTAACAAAGTGAGGGACATCTGCTAGATCAATGCCACCTAACTTATACTTGACATTCTGATTACATTTACCAATATGTAAGACAGAGCATTTATTAATTGAAATTTGAAGTTGCCGAATAGATGACTATTCATGTCAACACATAGCGAGATCACTTTGCACAAAAACAGAATTATCTGTAGAATTAAATAATTTTACATCATCAGCAAAAAGAAGGCAACTGATTTTAAGTTGATCACATAAATCATTGATATAGAACAAAAAATGTGTGGGACCTAAAATGCTGCCTTGAGGAACACCACTGTTAACTGATGCAGGATTAGACAGAGAGTTCCCTATTTTGACTTTCTGCAGTCTATTAGACAGGAAAGTAGCAATCCACTTGTGCAAAGTTCCAAAAATGCCATAAGAGTTTAATTTCAACAGCAGTTTATCATGTACTACTGTATCAAAAACCTTACAAAAATCTATGTAAATTGCATCAACAGCTTTACCTTGACCAAGACATGTAGTCCAGATGTTTTTACAGTGCAAAAGTTGTAAATTATAGGACGAGCTTTTCCTAAAGCCAAACTGTTTGTCGGATAGCAAATTATTTGTGTCTAAGTGGTGAACAATGGATTGACTTATAATTGATTCCATAACTTTTATTCCTAATCATTTTTGAAACATGTACCACTTAGCATCCAGTGAGTCTTTCCTTTGGTTGAAAGGAATTGAGATGCTTAAAGAATTTGTTAATATATATACTTTTATATTATAAAATATAAATATGTTTGGAAATAATAATAACATGCCTCTTGTTGAAGCTGTGTCACTTGAGTATTGTCTACTAAGCAAAGTGGTGTAATTTTAAAAAAGAATATGTCAGAAAAAAGCAATGATCACCACCCAAGAAGAGTTTCAACTTTAGTTTTATTGCTAGTCAACCAGGTTACAAGAATCTCACCAGACTGACTGCATTTCCTTAGGAATAGCAAGATAAAGCTTCAAGAATTCTTGGGGAGGTCTGTCCTGTGCCACTTACAGCAGTGCAAAGATTATGAAACAAAGGGCTGTCACAAAGATGGGAGGGGTACTATTTTCCAAAGCACCAGAAGGCAAGACAAGAACCAATGGATGGAAAGTAAACAAGGAGAGGAGAGAAGCAACTTAGAACTAAATGTCTATAGAGATTCTCAGTCATCCAGATCATGGTTGTCCCAATGGTGCTTTTTCAAGAGGCAACGGGACTCTCTTGGTTTTTCTGAAGATGTTTCGCTTCTCATCCAAGAAGCTTCTTCCAGATGTCTTCTTGAAAAAGCACCTCTGGAACAACCATGATCTGGATGATTGAGAATCTCTATAGACATTTAGTTCTAAGTTGCTTCTCTCCTCTCCTTGTTTACTTTCCATCCATTGGTTCTGGGAACCATGGATTGGTTCTAGGTTGTTTGAGACAACCTAGAACTAAAGAGAAATTTCCTAATGGTGAGAACAATTATCCAGTGGAATGCCTTGCCTTCATAATTGTGGATGCCCCATCACTGGAGGCTTTCAAGAAGAGACTGGACAGCCACTTGTCTGTATAGACTTTCCTGCTCATGCATGGAGTTGGACTAGATGTCTTCCAAGTTCAGTTCCAACTATGTTATTCTGTGTTCTATGTTTTATGTTCTAACTCAGGATGCTCTTAACCTCTTTCTGCAGTCTAACTGGAGATTCCATTACAAAATGTAAACTTGGGAGCAGTAGTGGAATTCAATTTTTTTTTACTACCAGTTCTGTGGGCATGGCAGGGAAGGATACTGCAAAATCCCCATTCCCTCCCCACTCCTGGGGGAAGGATATTGCAAAATCTCCGTTCTCACCACACTCTGGGGCCAGCCAGAGGTGGTATTTGATGGTTCTCCGAACTACTCAAAATTTCTGCTACCAGTTCTCCAGAACCTGTCAGAACCTGCTGAATAGCACCCCTGCTTGGGAGGTAATCTCACCCTTCCATGTTACCAGACATGCCTAAGAATCACAACAGTTTATTCTAGCAGTAGATATCATTCCTCTTTCTTATGCCAGCAGAGAAGTGAAAGAGATTGCCAAATGATACACCACAATTGTGTAACCCAAGACCTAACTGTTGTACTAGGCCAATGACGGCTAACCTTTTTGCCATTGAGTGCCAAAAGCAGGGGTAGTGGGGGGGAATTGCATGTGCTCGTGCCCACACCCATAATTCAATGCGCTCCGTCCCCCCATGTATGCATCTGTGACACACCCCCCCGCTCTCCTCCTGTTTTTGGCACACAATGGCCCAGTGGGCCCGGTAGGCCCGTTTTTTGTCCTCCCCAGGCTCCAAGAGCCTTTCTAGGACCCTGGGGAGGGCGAAAACAGCCTCCCCCTCCCCTCCAGAAGCCCTCTGGAGGCCCTCGTTTCCCGACTTCCAGTGGGCCTGAGAGGCCCAAAAATCAGCTGGCCAGCACGCACATGTGTGCTGGACTGAGGTAAGGCAACGCTCAAATGCCCACAGATATGGCTCCGTGTGCCACCTGTGGCACCCGTGCCATAGGTACACCATCACGGTCCTAGGCAGTGTGCCAGTTTGCACATTATTCGGTGGTCTCTTCTCTTATTATTCCATTCAATAGAAGCCTTTTCAGTCTTTGGTTCATTTCTAACTTCTACCTAAAAGATGGTTGCTGGTTGCTGGTGAATAAGATACTGATATAATGTCTTGATTTGGTCTCTCAGAATAGTGCAAAAATCATCTGGCATAATAATGATATACTGCAAATACTTCTCATGTATTATTATTATTATTATTATTATTATTATTATTATTATTATTATCATTATTACATTTACAAAAACTGGAGCAAATTCATGTTTCTTATCTCAGTAGTAATATAATTACAGGAACCACATGAATGTTAGCAGAATCTGCTCTGCTGGATGGAAATGCCAGTGTAATAATTGTTAAATGATTCAAACTACAGCTGTTAAATTTCAGCCCACTAAATCTTCCAGGTGATGCATCTTCACACCTGTATGTAACTAGCAGGAACTGTTGCCAACACAATTATGAAAGCTCATAGGATGCATCCAATCCACATTATTAAAACAAGTTGTCACTATGAGCATACTTTGTTCACAATCCTTATATAGAGCCTCTGCCAGAATTAAAAGTATCATCATCATCATCATCATCATCATCATCATCATCATCATCATTCCATGTCCTTGGGAAGCATTCAATAGGTAGACAAAAATGCCAAATGCAGTCTAAACATCTGGCAGATTGTATGACCAACCATCATTATCATCATCATCGTCGCCGTCATAACAACAACAAAGACAGTTGGAAGGAAACATAATCTCACTGAGCAGTCCCATTCTCACCCATCCTCCCAAAAAATCTGAAGGCCCCTTTCTGTGAATAGTTGCATAACTATCCTCATGAATTTTTTTCAGGATTCGTAGCTGAGGGCACTTCTTTACTGATAGTCTGCTCTATGTGTTTCTTACTGCTATTTGTTTGTTTGTTTGTTTGTTTGTTTTTAAGATTTATATGCCACCCTTTTCCCGTAGGACTTGGAGCGGCTCACACAATAAAAACCACAACAATAAAATACTAAAAACCAATCCAAATTTAAAATCCCCAAAGTCCTGAGTGGCGCAGTGGACTAATTCACTGTTATTAAGATCAGCTGCTTGCAATTACTGCAAGTTCAAATCCCACCAGGCTCAAGGTTGACTCAGCCTTCCATCCTTTCTAAGGTAGGTGAAATGAGGACCCAGATTGTGGGGGCAATAAGCTGACTTTGTATAAATATACTAAAAGTATGAAGGCTATTGCTTAACGCACTGTAAGCCGCTCTGAGTCTCTGGAGAAGGGCGGCATATAAATCATTTTTTTTAAAAAAAGTTAAAAGCCTCATAGTTGGTCAGGGAATTTGCTGAAAAAGCCATGTCTTCAGGCCAGCATGGAAAGTGCAGAAATTGGGAGCCGTCCGGAGCTCGGTGGGTAACCCATTCCAGAGAGTTGGTGCTGCCACAGAGAACGCCCTCCTCCTGGGGGTCGCCAGCCAACATTGTTTGGCCGATGGCACCCGGAAGAGGGCAGCTCTATGAGAACGCACTGGGCAGTGGGAGGCCGGTAGGAGGTGGTCCTGCAAGTACCTCGGGCCCATGCCATGAAGGGCTTTATAGGTAAGTACCAGCACCTTGAATCAGATCCAGAAGGCCGCAATGATGAAATAGTGAGAGCAAGAACAAAACAAAATATAGTTGCTGGACATTAAGAGGAATATCAAACCATCTCTTGGAGAGGTAAAAAGTCTTCTATATAAAGATACAGTTTCTGCAGATCAAAATGAGTCTCTGTTGATCACATGATGTCATAACTGAGTGTTTGCCAAATTGCTAGCAATTTCAAAGAATCCCTCTTCCGGTGATGTATTTATAGATAGGAAAATGCCATTTCAAGAGAGCAAATACTGCTGCAGAAACAGTAACCTATCACTGCTGTATCCTTGAAGAGTGCCCTGTCCCCCATTAGTTGCAGCATCATTAAATGAAGGAACCTGAATACAGAATTGTTGACATATTAGGATGAGATGTTTGGAAAGCATCAGCCGTTTGTCATTAAAGGACACAGGAGTAGATTGAAATAGTCAGAATTGTTCCAAGTTGAGCACTGATTACATCTGAAGGCCAGCTGGTAGCCAACGCAGTTCACATACAAATGATGACATACGGGTGTAATGAGAAATCCCAATTCCAGCTTGTGCTGGTATTGCTGCATTTTGAACTAGAGTAGATTCCAGACGGTCTTCAAATAAATGGCGAATATAGTGAAAATATCACAGCTGCATTTAAACTGGATTTAGAAAAGGTTGTTTGAAGAGTCTGAAGTGTACCCTTATTTATTTATTAGTCATATTTCTATGCCGCCCACTCTCAAAGGACTCTGGGCGGCTTACACCAAAGACAGTATACTAAATAGCATATTGCCCCCAACAATCTGGGTCCTCATTTTACCCACCTCGGAAGGATAGAAGGGTGAGTCAACCTTGAACCGGTGAGATTTGATCCGCTGACCTGCTGAACTAGCAGTCAGCTGAAGTAGCTGCAGTAATGCACTCTAACCACTGCGCCACCTCGGCTCTTGTTGTTATTCCTGATTTCTTTCAATGTTACTTACAGTGTATAAATGAGGTATAGATGACAAAAAAATAACAAATATTGCATTTACGCCAAAGGAAACGAAACCTACAGATTGGATTCATGTGACAAATTTGCATATGTATGATCCCTCCATCTAAATCAGGATACCATTAGAAAAATCATTTTCTTCCCTATCTCTATATAAAGATCATTTTCTGTCACACACAAAACAGAAACAGGCAAGTACCATATATAGATACAAAGTCAAGGTAAACTGCTCCAAACTTGATTGCAGAAAATACGACTTCAGCAACAGAGTGGTCAACACCTGGAATGCTCTACCTGACTCTGTTGTTACATCCTCAAACCCCCACAGCTTCAACCTTAAACTGTCTACTGTTGACCTCACCCCATTCCTAGGAGGTCGGTAAAGGGGGCATGCATAAGCGCACCATCGTACCTATCGTCCCTGTCCTACTGTCTCCATTTATTTGTACTCATTCCTTGTTCATGTCCATGTTTATGCTTATACCTGTTATCTAGTACATGTTCAACAAATATAAAATAAAATAAAATAAAATAATTATTTATTATTATTTTATTATTTAAATTTTTATACCGCTCTTCTCCCGAGGGACTCAGGGCAGTACACAGCCACAATAAAACACACATGTCCATAAAATTTAAAAACAGTTTAAAAACATATTAAATAATTTGGCCCTATATTATTAAAAAACTAAAACACCCATTAAAATTCATTATTTAAGCCAGCCCAGCTTGTTGAAATGAAATGAAATGAAATGACTGAATGAATGAATGAATGAATGAATAAATAAATAAATAAATAAATAAATAAATAAATAAATAAACAAACATTCTGCTCCCTTCTTCAAGGAGAATCAGTTGAGAAAAAAGTGAGGGAGAGGGATCAGATGAAATGAAGGAAATAAAAGGATGGGAGGAGCAAAAGAATAGGAAAGGAAGGTAAAGATGGAAGAAAAATGGATGAAGTGCACTGGATAAAAATGGGTAACAGGCAAACCCATGTTTTGATATCTTTATCAAGGACTAACCAAAATAGTCTCATAAAGCATTCAAGAATTTATGTTCTCCAACCTGATTAATTAAGGAGTGTATTACAGAAAGCATCAGAAGATAAAAGAAAGCTTTTAATTGGATTACCTGATTCAGCCAAGTCTATCTGAAAAAGAAGATATTAAAACTGAATTCCAGAATAAAGAATATTGCTCTTTTTCCTCCCATGCACTCTAGTTCTGAAAAGACAAAAAGCCATTATTCTAAGACTTTTCTCTTCCGTGGGCACATAGGTCCTGGTCCAGCAGAGACACTACACTTGACTTGATATCTGTAATTTTATGTGTATACTAATTAAAAATCAATTAAGCAAATTGTATAATATTTCAGAGGGAATTGAACCTTCAGAATGTGGAACGCATGTCAGGTTGTAGAAAATGACCTTCTCTGGAGGAATAATTGTTGTTAAAAGCCACATTCTACATAATTTACTCATTCAAATTGCTGGCAGAAAGAGTGCTGCTCAGAATAAAAGAATATAATTGTTGAATGGAAACTTTTGAAACATAGCCCCTATCGTAATGTAACAAAGGATAATGAGGCATAGACCTGCAATTTAGAAATATTTATGTCAAATGGAACAAAATTGTGAAAAATATCATTTATAAACAAATTATAAAATCCATTTTATGTATGCCTTCTTTTGATAATATCAAAGTTCTTTGAAAATAGAACTTTTGAATACTGATAAACTTTCATTTAGGTATCCTGCTTTCTACCGGATAAGAGTAGCCATTTGTTGCTCTTTAGAGCAGTTATCACTCCAATGAGAAAAAGAGATGGAAATGTTAGCACTACAATAGAGTTCTTGTATTAACTCTGCTTTTCTTAATCCAGAAATAGGAAGCTGTGCTGAATTTTAATATACTAAGTAAAGATTAGGGTCATTTCCAAAAGACTTTAAAAATATAATTGGTACAGGAATAGCACAACATAGATTCTTATAAATTCCACAAAGCTTTCAATGCAAAACATTGCAGAGTCCATTAGAGCTGAAGAACCAACAAATAACCAATTAATAATAATAATAATAATAATAATAATAATAATAATAATAATAGACAATCCAAATTGCCGACTTTGCAGCAACAAAGTCTACACTGTTTCACATTTAATATGTGAATGCAGCAAAATTGCATAAACTGATTACAAAGCTAGACATGATCGAGTTGCTAAATTAGTCCACTGTTCATTATGTAAAAAATATGACTTACCTGTATCCAAAAAGTCATGGGAACATAAAGTGGAAAAAGTTATAGAAAATGAGAAGGTGAAGATCTTTTCTGGGACTTTCAAATACAGACGGATAGTCACTTGGAACACAACACAGATATCACAGTTGTCGAAAACCAAAACGTACAATTTATTGACATCGCGGTATCAGGAGACAACAGAGTCGAAGAAAAAGAACTGGAAAAAATCATGAAATATCGCGACCTGGCCATAGAAACTACACGGCTATGGATGAAATATGTCACAGTGATACCCGTCATCAGGGCACTTGGTACCATGTCCAAGAATTTCACAAAATACTTGTTTCCTGCAATAACACCAGCGGAACTGCAAAAAACTGCACCACTCGGAACATCATATATTTTAAGAAGGTACTTGGTTGATACCTAGGATGCTGGCAGCAACCCATATCAACCATTAGCACCAGTCAATCGTATTTGTGACACATTTTTAAATGTCCAGTTGACTGAGTTTCATTTTTAATGAATAAAAGAGAATAATAAATAATAATTATTTCAGGTGACTGTTCAGTTGACTGAGTTTCATGTTTAATGAATAAAGTAAATAAATAAATAAATAAATAATAATAATAATAATAATAATAACTACACAGCTATGGATGAAACATGTAATAGTGCTACCCGTTGTCATCGGGGCACTTGGTACCATGTCCAAGAATTTTACAAAACACATCAAAAGATTGCAGCTTCCTGCAATAACACCAACGGAACTGCAAAAAACTGTGCTACTCGGAACATCATATATTTTAAGAAAATACTTGGTTGATACCTAGGACGCTGGCAGCAACCCATATCAACCATTAGCACCAGTCAATGGTATTTGTGACACATTTTTAAATGTTCAGTTGACTGAGTTCCATGTTTAATAAAAGAGATAATAATAATAATTCACTAATAATAATTCAAGTCCTAACCAATGATGACATTGATGATAAATATTAATCCTTGGTTAGGACTTGAATTTATACGTTTTTACCAGTCCCCGACTCTGAATCAAATTGAAGATTAAACCTTAAATAGTAATTCAGTTTTAATAAAATCATGATCAGTTAGTTGCAAAAGGCAGGTTTACTTGGAACAGCATTCATATGATAATTTTAACACCATCAAAGAATAATATCTTCTTATTCCAGGTTGTATAGAAGGACTTGATAGTTGTATAAAAATTCCCAATCCAGTCTAAGCATCTGGCTCACTGGGTGATAAACTATAATACGATGTACTATCTGATGTATCAGTGCCTGCATCAATTTGTAATGACATCATTATGAAGACATGCATGAGGTGTTATCATGCAAAAGTTACAGTTACATACCGTATGTGCACCAATCTATTACTTTGCTTTAAAACACATGTATTGTTCCTATCCAGAAACCTCTGTTATTGAGCAAAACGAAGTGGTAGATGACCCTGCGGTGATAAAAGTTGGTACTGATTTAATTCATAACTTCACTTTGAAGAAACATTTTAATCAAAACTGACATACTGAAATACCTGTTTGAAGATCAGCATAGTCTTACAATGCAGTTTATTCCATTACCAACTTATACCCTGTTTTCCCCAAAATATGACATCCGCTGATAATAAGTCCAATCGGGCTTTTGAGGCATGGCAATAAGGCCAAGCACTTATTTCAGGGTTCAAAAAAATATAAGACAGGGTCTTATTTTCAGGGAAACATAGTAGTTCTATAATATACTGTAATATCAGCTATATGAAGATATGGGCAAGATATTGTGATACGGTGAGCTGATTCTTTAACACCACAAGATTTGAGATTAAAAAAAGTTAGAAGCTCTATTTTGATTATTCCTTAATCAAATTTCTGTTTCTTTTGCCTGTGCCTTGCTGGAGATTTATTTATTTCATTTATTTCTCTTTATTTCCTGAAAATACAAAGAATTTTGAAGAGCAGAGATAATCACCATGCATTTGTATGTTAATGTTACCAGGTAATCATTTAGAAAGACTGAATATGATTAACACCTTGAACCATAAACTGAAGTGTATGTACAACATTTGGCAGAGAATAAACACTGAATACAATGAGAAATCATCTGGCCAGGAAATTGTTTTCCAAACACTGAGAATTATAAGCAATTATCAAGCATTTTGCTCAACTGTACTCATAACTCCGTTGTAGTTCTATTTCCACTGAAAAATATGCTGCTTTTTCAGAACTATATTTTGGTATAAGCCTGAATCTGTAATTTAGACTATTCTATCAGGTTTTTCCATGCCTACAGGAAAATATCTTGGTGATGTGATGTAAAGGGGCAATCAAGTCTGAAGACATTCTTTTACTAGTAAAAGAGCCCATTTTGTCAACTTTTATCTGATAATATACTATTAATGCTAAAAATCCTAAAAGCCCTATAAATAACTCTCTGAATCCTTCTCCTCTACAAAGCAGATTACATCTGTTTATATCATTAATTACATGTCATCCTTGGGAAATATGGGTGAACAGGAGACCTTGAAGTTAAAGCAAATTAGTTTAAGCGAGTTTATGAATTTAAACAATGTTTTTTGTGTGTGTGCTGAAGTAATAATCTGCTACAACTCCTTGAGAAATCTGAGAAGCAGAAAGTTGACCAAATAGTACATAAAAGCTTATGTGAAACAGATTCATCCAGCTCTATCAGTCTTTAGATTTTGAATATTTTCTCTTTTATTAATGGCTATTAGAAACACATTGTCCCATATATGGTATGTACTTTTTATTAGTGAAATGGGCTAGGCATTATCAAATAGCAAAATTGATAATGGAATATTTTACTACCTTTACCTTCAGCAGAGTATTGAAGAGATAATTTTATCATATTTTTCAATACTTTCTAAATGTATGTTTAATATGCAGGAGCAAATATTCTACATTAATTGGCAGGAGACTTAAAATATACACCACTTATAGGAGATGTACTATATGTAGGATTTATGTATTTAAAAATTTGTATGGCACCCAACTTGCAAAAATGTGATTCTAGGCCAGTGATGGCTAACCTTTTTGCTGTCGCGTGCCGAGAGCGGGGGGATCGTGTGTGTGTGTGCCCACACCCATAATTCAATGCCCACCCGTGCCCCGCCCTCCCACACACGTGTGTGTGCTCCCCCTGCGCTCCCTCTGCTTTTGGCACATGATGGCACAGTGGGCCCGTTTTTCACTCTCCCCAGGCTCCAGAGTCTTTCTAGGAGCCTGGGGAGGGCATAAACAGCCTTCCTCGGCCCTCCAGAGGCCAGAAACAGCCCATTTCCTGACTTCCAGTGGGCCCGGAAGGCCCAAAAATCAGCTGGCCAGTGGGCATGTGTGCTGGAGCTAAGCTAGGGCAATGCTCGTGTGCCCTCAGATATGGCTCTGCGTGCCACCTGTGGCACCCATGCCATAGGTTCGCCATCACAGTTCTAGGCCGTGTACAACAAATCACAATATCCTATTGACAATTCCAAGAATCCTCATCATCTGCGACAAAAACAAATCACAGTCAGGATATAAACCCATATACTTAATGTTCCAGGACACACCCACCTCATATCCTGACCCCCAAACTCTTTAAAACCTTCTTGAATAACAATTTGCTCAGGGCCAGATGAATTTTATTTCTCTCTCTCTATGTGTTTCTCTGTATGTGTGATAATTCTACAGGGTAGGCAGCTGAAAAGGCACATTTGTAGGTTCTGATAGATAGAATTGTTTCAGGGAAGAGACATTGGAGAATACAGCTCATCCGTCTGGAACCCGCACTGCATATTGGACAAAAATACAATCGAGAGAGTCCAGAGATATTTTATGAGAAGAGTCCTCCATTCCTCTAACCGCAATAAAATACCTTATGCCACCAGACTCCAAATTTTGGGCTTAGACAACTTAGAACAATGCCGACTTCAGTCTGACCTAAGCATAGTACATAAAATTATCTGCCACAATGTCCTTCCTGTCAGCGACTACTTCAGCTTCAACCACAACAATACACAAGCAAATAATAGATACAAACTCAAGGTAAACCGCTCCAAACTCGATTGCAGAAAATATGACTTCAGTAACAGAGTGGTCAATGCCTGGAATGCACTACCTGACTCTGTAGTTTCTTCCCCAAACCCCCAAAACTTTAAACTGTCTACTGTTACCTAAGAGGTCTCTAAGGGTCATGCTTAAGTGCACCAGCGTGCCTACATCCCTGTCCTAATATTCCTTTTTTACTCTTACTCTTTTCATGTATTCAAATTATGTTTATTCTTTTACCTGTTATCTTATATATGCTTGACAAATAAACTGATGATTATGATTATGATTATGAGTGTGGGATGAGAAAAGAAAGAAGAACTTCAGCTAATTCAGTCCAGAACCATAAAGGACTTTAGTTATAAAGATGACCAGGATCTAAAATTGATCAAAGGAACTAGAAGTTATGCAAAAAGCTTCCTGGCCATAGCCCTAAAGAATCCCCAATGTGAATGAGGGGATCACAGAAAAAGGTGGAAGAATTTAAATTCTGGGACAAGTATCATAACTCAATCTTGGAGGAAGGATCATACTTAGCTGGTAAGAAAGAAAATAATTCTGTTACGTGCACTGTCCTGAAACAGAATTTTCCTTCACTCCCAGGTGCCATCCATATATATTGATACAACTTTAAGAATTCCTAGTTGACATTCCTAATTTATTTATTTATTTATTGGTTCGATTTATATGGCGCCCTTCTCCGGAGACTCAAGGCGGCTTACAATGCGTTAAGCAATATTTTTTTTAAAATTTATTTATTTATTTATTTATTTAATTTGTATACCGCCCTTCTCCCAGAAGGGACTCAGGGCGGTGAACAGCCAAAACCTAAAAATACATACAGTACCAAAGTTAAGATAATTTTAAAAAATTAAATCAATCGGCCTCCCAATTTAAAACCCCAAATCTTATAAAATTAAAATCCCATTAAAAACTATTTAGGCTAGGCTGGCTTGATGGAATAAATAAGTCTTCAGGGCCTTACGGAAGGTCCGGATGTCCGGGATCAATCGTATTCCAGGAGGTAGCTCATTCCACAGGGCGGGTGCCCCCACAGAGAAGGCTCTCCCCCGCGGGCTGCCAGCTGACATTGCTTGACCGACGGCACCCTGAGGAGGCCCTCTCTATGACAGCATATTGGCCGGTGGGAGGTTATCAGCAGCAGCAGACGGTCTCGTAGATACCCTGGCCCTAAGCCATGGAGCACTTTGAAGGTGAGAACCAATACCTTGAAGCGCACCCGGAAGACCAACAGGAACCAATACAACTTGCGCAGGAGAGGTGTTACATAGGAGCGCCACGTCGCTCCCATAATCACCCACACGGCCGCATTCTGAACCAGTTGGAGCCTCCGGGTGCTCCTCAAGGAGAGCCCCATGTAGAGAGCATTGCAGTAGTCCAGGTGAGACATAACAAGGGCATGGGTGACCATGCATAAGGAGTCCCAATCCAAAAAGGGGCACAACTGGCGTATCAGGCGAACCTGATAAAAAGCCCCCCTGGCCACGGCTGTCATATGCTCTTCTAAAGACAGCCGTGTGTCCAGGAGGACACCCAAGTTGCGAGCCCCTTCTGTAGGGGTCAATGACTCACTCCCAATAGCCAGCGATGGCACCAGCTGGCTATATCGGGACGCTGGTATCCACAGCCACTTGGTCTTGGAAGGGTTGAGTCGAAGCCTGTTCCTCCCCATCCAGACCCACATGGCCTCCAGACACTGGGACATCACTTTGAGGGCATCATTGGGGTGGTCTGGGGTGGCGATGTACAGCTGAGTGCCATCAGCGTACAGGTGGCATCGCACCCCAAAGCCATGGATGATCTCACCCAGCGGCTTCATATAAATGTTGAACAGGAGTGGCAAGAGGATTGACCCTTGCGGCACCCCGCAAGCAAGGCGCCTCGAGGTCGACCTCTGCCCTGCCAACACAGACTGTGACTGGTCAGAGAGATAGAAGGAGAACCACCACAGCACGGTGCCTCCCACCCCCAATCCCCCCAACCGGCGCAGCATGATACCATGGTCGATGGTATCAAAAGCCACTGAGAGGTCTAACAGGACCAGAACAGAGGAACAACTCCTGTCCCAGGCCCTCCAGTGATCATCTACCAATGCGACCAATGCTGTCTTCGTGCTGTACCCAGGCCTGTATTGGCTACAACAAAGTTGGGACCAGATCTGTCGTTCTCAATAAATGAAATATTTCAGCAAAGACTAATTGCTTGGGAGTGCAATTTATTTGAGATGACATCGGAACCTGACAACCAGGTCTTCAGTCGAGTCATGAGCCAGAGTTTCAGGAACTGCGCCAAGCTCCCTCTGGAACCTATCAGGATCCATCAGTCGCCTGGGGCAGAACCACCTGGTCAGTTCCGCCTCCCTGCGGTGGGGTGCAGCAGTCAAAAAGTCCATCCTCAGGAGAGAATGGTCCGTCCATGACAGGGGTTCAATAACTATATCCCCTATATCCAGACCACTCAGCCACTGACCAGAGACAAAAACCAGGTCCAGAGTGAGTCCTCCCGCGTGAGTAGGGCCAAGAATTAGTTGTGTCAGGTCCATGGCTGTCATGGAAGCCATAAACTCCTGAGCCATCCCAGACGCCTCACCAGCAGACGGCAATAGCCTTCATACTTTTGTATATACCTGCTTGGTAGGGCTTTCGCCCCCACCCCCCAAGCGGTGTTCTAATGCTGATCATTCTGGATATTACTGATGTCCATATGTCTTGAGGGTCCACATTAGAAAAAAATTCTAAAAAGAAATAAGGTAGATTTGGATTCCACTTGAAATTATGGTACATAATTTACATAATTTTTACATATGATTATTTATCCATCCATTTCTTTCTGTTATGGCCTTAATTCTAACTGGAGTCCAAAGCGGCCTATGATTAAATAGCAAAAAACCAAAAGAAAACACATTTCCAAGCATTCAAAAATATATTACAGCACTTAAAAGTGTTCTAAAATACAAAAATACTTTTGCTTTGTTTCAAAAATTTGTAATGTTGGTGCTAGACAATTTTTGGGAAGACTTAACTTATTTTTCACATGTATCAGAATTTTTATTTTGGTAAATGATCAGTCCTTAAAGCACATGGATACATAAAATTGATATTGATTAGTTAAGCAATATTAGTCAGTTAAACTGCTTCACTTATTATATCTTATAGGACAGAATTTGGCCACTCTTAAGGAAATAGACTTACCTGAATCTGAAAGTAAGAGATTTAACTAGAACCGATCAGAGTGACCAGGATATTTAACTAGGTGCTTAATTATCAGCTTGTGACAAGCATTGACATAAAAATAACAGCATAGTAAGACATGTTTGGAAGTTTCTATGACTTCTTCACCATATAGACAGAGTCTGGATTTAAATGGAATCCCTTTGCATCTCCCTTCTAAAACTACTGATGGAAGTACTTTGAACTGTGTAAGGCTGGGCTCTTCTTAGTATAGAAACAGAGATTTTGTTTAAATATCTGACAAGTCTGTAAGGAGTATGAGGCTGACTTATAAATAAGACTTTGAGGAGAGACAAGTCTGTTTCGATATTAGTGTCCCTGAGACAGTTGGGTTAAGGAAAAACCCAAACTTACATTTTTATAGCTATCTTCAAAGCCCAGGAGGAAGCACATTTGTCAGAGACACCCTAAGGGGTTAGACCTGTCCATATGGGAAAATATGTATCCAGGCACTGGATTCAATTTTACTAATGTCAGCTTCACAATACAGAATTGCATTTGAGGTGCAACATAATACTTGAAATAAGATCCTGAGAAACTGGGTCTGTCCCCTTTCCAGGGCGGCAAATGATTTAAATTAGTTTATCAGTGGTGGGATTCACCACCTATAAAGCCCTACATGGCTTAGGCCCGGGGTATTTGGTGGACCATCTGCGGCCAGCGACTGCTCCCCATCGCCCGGTACATTCCCACAGAGAGGGCCTCATTGGGGTGCCGTCAGTCAGACAATGTTGGTTGGTGACCCCTAGGGAGCGGGCCTTCTCTGTGGGCGCACCTACCCTGTGGAATCAGCTTCCCTAGGCCTCCGGGTGGCCCCTGACCTTTGCTCTTTCTGTAGTGGCCTTAAAACATGGCTATTCCGCCTGGCCGGTTTGGACTGAAGAGGTTTTAGAAGGGATTTTAATGGTTTTTATAGTTTTATTGGGTATTTTTAAAAAATTGAACTTTGTGTGTTTTATTGTTGTGAGCCGCCCTGAGTCCTTTCAGAGATAGGGCAGCATATAAGTCTAAATAATAAATAAATAAAAAATTTAACAATAGGTTCTCTGCCCTAATGATGGGCTGGCTGGGCGTCGTCATGCTGGGCGTGGCCAGGCTATGTGACAGGCAGTACTTGTCTCCTGCACACACACCCTGAAAGCGAAAACAGGCCACGGGGGTGCACTGGCCCATCTTGTGGCCCATTTTGGACCTAGGAGGCCTTCCTGAAGCCTCCTGGGAGCAAAAATGGGCTGTAGAGGGTGGGTGGGCCGCAGCCATCGTGCCCCATTTTGGGCCTAGGAGGCCTCCCTGAAGCTTCCTGGGAATGAAAACGGGCAGCAGGGATGTGTGCTGCCCCCCTGCCCTCCGTTTTTAGCCTAGGAGGCCTCCCTGAAGCCTCCCTGCACTTACCTGGGATCCGAAATGGGACACATAGGGACTCCTGGAAGGGACAGAAAGGGGCAGAGCCAGCCAGCAATTTAACTACTGGTTCACCTGAACTTGCCCAAACCGGGTGAAATCTACCACTGGTCTATCTATGGATCATATAATAATTGTGTTTGGACTTGGGCTAAACATACTTGGAATGCAGCAGGAATACACTGTGTCCCTTTGGTGCAAAAGAAAGTTTGAAGGGCAGATCTTTGAGCTTTTTGGATTACATAGACTCTTCTATGTATTACCATTTCCATGAGATAAAAACATCAAAATCAAACTTACTGTTATTTTGTGTCTCTTTCTTTCTGAACAAATGTTTTGTAAAAGAAGCCATGCCTGATGGCATACTGAACAAGTCAATCCATGTATATCTGGGATAAAATATTTCAGTCCTTAGAGGGTTTGGGGATATTAAAAGGCTACAAAGTATTCTGAGGACTCAATTCACTAGTTTTGCACCAAAATAGATTTTAAAAGGACAACACAACAGAAAGTTTAGATTACATACATTTATGTATTTCATGGCCTAGCCTGTGTATATCAGTGACCAAAGAACTTGTAGTCTATTGTTACCACATTTACAGATTCTCATCTGGTAGTTTTGTTTAAGGTGAACCATACCTGGCACAAGATACTTAGGGTCTCATATACAGAGGATGAGGGATAGAAATTGACTTTCTCAGGTGTTAAGGATATTGATGTTGTTTTACCAACCAGCAGAGTAACTGCAC
>WNWU01000048.1:2549454-2563912 GCA_012654045.1 Ptyas mucosa | reverse complement strand
TATATATATATATATATATATATATATATATATATATATATATATATATTCTGAGATACAAAAATGCTAAGGTCCTCATTATCGTCTTCTAATGTAAATATGCTACAACCAAATTTTCCATAAATCAACTTTATTTAATCAGCTTTAAGATCTGAACATAGCTTCACTTTAGCATGAGACCTTAGATAAAAATGTAATGATATATCTCAGTTTTTAATCAACTTGATTGTCAGAGGAAATATAGCAAATCTCTTGCTATATTAACTATGAAACCCCCAAAGTCCAGTTGACTAAAGTCATTAAATAGCAATATTCCAAAAGAGTCCAGGGTGGAAAATTTGCATGAAAATAAACAAATGTCCATTTGTTCTAGTCAAGAGATTATCAATAATAATAGGATTATAGGTTCAGAAAACTGAAACCTCCATATTAACTAACATCACCTTTTTGAAATATCTTCAAAATTGAGGAACTCTATAGATATTTACAAAACTATATATTCGGTTTTTGAAAATAATTTCTGGATATATTGAAAGAATTATATGCAAAGTAAAGGGATCCTGGAAATTACATTTACAGAGAGTTTAATCCCTGTAAGGTTTAATGACTTCCATCTATCAATGTCTAGAGAAATATCCACATATATCTTATTTATATTTACTATTATTATCTGAGAAATGTAATTTGGACTGAGTATAATAATGTAATCATTAAAATATAATAAGATTATATGATATTATATAACAATATGTTAACAATAAAAGAATTGATAAACTCAGTACATTTGGAAAATGATAATCATAGCTCCCAGTGACCGCGAAGATCCCACAGAGTCGGTCTCCTCTGGGTCCCGTCAGCTAAACAATGCTGGCTGGTGGGCCCACGGGAGAGGGGCTTCTCTGTGGCTGCCCCAGCTCTCTGGAACCAGTTACCTCCTGAGGTCCGGACCATCCCCATCCTATTGGCCTTCCGGAAAGCAGTGAAGACCTGGCTTTTCCGGCAGGCCTGGGGCCGTTGATCTCGCTGTTCAATCTTGCGAGATCCGGCCATGGATGGTGTGCATGTGTTTTTAATGTTTTTAAAATGCTTTTATAATGTCTTTTTAAAAAATATTTATGTTCACTGTTTGTATTATTTCTGTTGTAAGCCGCCCAGAGTCCCTTAGGAGTTGGGCGTCATAGAAATATGATTAATTAAATTAAATTAAATTAAATCATTTGATATATAAATAATAAGTCATTCCTGTTAGGTTTCAATACTGAATTAGATCAGTTAAAAGACTACCCTGCAGTTTGGCTAAAGTCATTAATCAGATTCAGAAAAGCTGGAATTTAAGTATAATGTTTAGATATAAACAGAAAAGTGCCACCAGCATATTATACTAATTTATATTCATGAATTATGCCAGTCCAGACAGATGGCTGTCTTGCTTCTACATGAACACATCTACTGAAGAAAAGGCCATCATATCTTTTGGTAAATGAATTGAGTCTCTTACACTGTTACCATCCGGAAGCTTCTCCTGACACTCAGTTACAATCAGCCTTCTTAATCTCATTAAATCAATAATAATGCATACAAAACCAAAATTGAAAAGACAACAACAGAGAGCAAGTGGCACTTCTGCAAGAATGCTGAAGAAACAGTGGACCTCCAAGTTAGCTGTTGCAAGAAGATCGCCAGACTGATTACAAACAATGGCACAACAAAATAGCAACAATAGTGCATTAGAAATACCACTTGCCTCCAAGCAAGAACTGATGGAACTGCAAAAAAGGCAAAGTAATAGAAAGTGAAGAAGCTAAAGTGTTCTGTGACTTCAGAATTCAAACAGTTAAGTTACCTGCCACATAACAGGCCAGACTTAACTATTATTGATAAGAAAGAAGTAAAAGTCTTCCTTAGTGGAAGGTGCTGGAGACAGCAGAATAGGAGAGGAAGAGCTACAGGAAATCACGAAGAGCTGCAAATAGAAGTAGAATGACTATGATAAAAAGAAAAGCCAATATTGCACTAATAGTCATAGAACCATTGGATGCAATTCCAAAACAGCTGGAACATCACTTGAACACCAGTGGTGGGTTTCACTTACCTTTGCTACCGTTCACTTGCACATACCGTTGGGTATGTGCAGAACATATTTGATGATGTCCAGGTGGGTGGGCGGAGCCTCCTGCCACCGCTGCTACAGGTTCGCTTGAACCGGGGCAAACCGGTAGCAACCCAACCAACACTTCTGTTGAACACCATTGGCAGTGCTAAAATCACCATCAGTCAATTGCAAAAGTTATTGCACTTGGCCTCTTGGACCCCCCGGGAGCAAAAACAGGCTTCAGGGGGACGCACCATCCTCCTGCACCACGTTTTGGCCTAGTAGACCTCCCAGCAGCCTCCTAGGAGCGAAAACAGGCCATGGAGGTTGTGCTACACCTGTGCCCCATTTTGGGCCTAGTAGGTGTTGTGTCCGGCGCGCTGCCTGATGACGGGAGCGCACATCCTGATTGGTTGCAGCAAGTGCGGGAGTTTTTGCGCTTGCGGATTGGTATAAAACCGCTGTCGTTCCTCAGCTGTGTGTTCTGTCAGTTCTAGTGTTCCTGAGTTAAATAAATGAAGTTAGATGTTCTGAGTTGCCTCGTTATTGCTACCCTCAATATATAATAGTAGGCCTTCCTGCAGCCTCCTGAGAGTGAAAAGGGGCTATGGGAAGCCCATGCCGCACCCCCTGTACCCCATTTTGGGCCTAGTAGGCTTCCCTGCAGCCTCCCAGGAGCGAAAAGGGGATGGGGGGTGCACCGCACCCCTACACCTAGTTTTGGGCCTAGGAGACCTCCCTGCACTTACCTGGGAGCCAAAACGGGGCCCTTGGGGACTCCTGGAAGGGGTGGGGTGGGGAAGGGTGTAGCCAGCCAGCAATGTAACTACCCAAACTGGCACAAACTGGCTGAATCCCACTACTGTGTGCGGCCAACCACAGTAATTTTAATATTATGCTCAGGCTCTCTGAAATTATACAGAATCTTCTGTGAGTTGCTTTCAGATAGTTGAAAGTGCTGTCATATCCTCTCTTAATTTATCCTTCTCAGTACTAAGAGCTTGTTCAAGCAATCATTCTTCACAAAATTACTATTCAATTCTCTGCTAATCATTTTCTGAACCTATATCTACTTTTTCATAGCATTTCTCAATATATGGTACCTAGAACCTTATTTGATATGCAAGATAGGCTAAATGAAATCTTCAAATTGCATGAAAATATACGATTTTCAGAAGTGATTTTATAAGCAGTAGATTTGATCTTAGCTAATCCTTATGTCTTTTTTAATTATTAAGATATCACTTGTCTTATCCCAAAATAGAATCTATATTGACAAAGTTAAATAAATTTGAAACAGATAAATACATTATAGCATAAATAAATCATTTAAAATGTTTGGAAATGATAGAAGATAGCATTTTTAAAAGAATTATCTCATGTTTTTACTGAAAAAGTGCACTATGAATACTACATAAGTATAAATTTTGTGACAATTCTTAAAGTAACAGGAATAAAATCAAACATTCCAGTTAAATTTCCATTGATTAAAGGGAAATAGAGATGAAATTATGCAATACATAGCCAAGTCAGGAATTATCAAGCACTCTTCCTAAATTAAAGCAGTTAAAAGCTCATATTTCTCATTCTTTCCAAAGTATCTATCTGAGCCTTTTATCTGATTAGTATGTTTATTAGGAAGTACTTATATTGCCTTCAGGTATTTTGGTAAGAATATAGAAAATATAACAGCTAAAGATAATGGGTAATTGGAATAGAATAATGTGAGGAGAACTCTCAACTAAATATAATACAATGTGGAGCTTAGATTTAGCCTTGTGTAAGGAAGGTTCAATTTAGCTCAGAAACATAATGTGAATGATTAAGTATGTGAGCACTGTCATCTCCAAGAACCACTCAGTTTCTAATTATCTTTTATTTTCACTAATCTGAGAAGTTGAGCAGGGTTAGTACTGTATACAAATTGGGGAGGGAACTAGAAAATTTTAGGGAAGTAGTTTAGTCTGTATATGGAAGTGAGCTGTGATGGAATGTAGTTGTAGTAGGGAGGTGGATTCCCAGGAGAGAAGGGGTGCAGTCCAGAAAAGTTAAGAGGCAACTCAGTCTGGATATTATGTATGAAAGAAAAAAAAGATGAAGACAGCCCCTCCAAAATAATTTACAGAGTATATTGAATACAGTCTGTAGATAGTAGATCCTCATCCTGGCTAGGTTTTGTCTATAGGTGTGAAAACAAAGCACTCAAGAAGATTGAGTGAAGATTGAGTACTACGCCTGAGTGGCGTAGGAGGCTAATGCCTCCTACAAGGCAGCATTTAACATCCAGCTGTCTGCAATTACTGTAAGTTTGAATCTCACCAGGCTCAAGATTGACTCAGCCTTCCATCCTTTCTAAGGTGGGTAAAATGAGGACCCGGTTTGTGGGGGCAATAAGTTGACTTTTGTATAAAATATACAAAAGTATGAAGGCTATTGCTTAACGCATTGTAAGCCACCCTGAGTCTCCGGAGAAGGGCGGCATATAAATAAGAATAAAAATAAAAATAAAAAAAATTCACTGCGTGCCATTTGTTAAAAGAATGTCCGAGTCCCTTTTCCAAGCTGGGAAACGGATCCCTGCCTTTTGTTGTGTACCTCGGGGGCATCAAAGTAACAGCCCGCGAGCTGGATGAGTCACATATTGGCAATACCCACCCCTGTTTTAGCGAAGGGGGAAAAATCATGATATATCACGTGATGATATGACGACGCAAGTTTGACACCCCTGGTGTAGATGGTGTCTAGGCAGCCTATTTTGGGATGTAGGGAAGTGTGACTGAACAAGATCTTGGTCTGCTTGTCCAGGTACATGATTTTGGTACTCAATTTTGCTATTTTCAGTTGTTAGCTTATCAGAGGTGCAATTTAAGCAATCTGTTATCACAATGAATTTTTCATCATTTCTAGTCTCATTGGATCATGAATTTGTGTTAATGGTTAAGGGATAGCCGAGAGATAGGGAAATAAAGTTAACCTGGAATAAAGAATCTCCTATGATTATTATTGGTTATTAAAGTAAAATTCTTCTTACTCCATTAATGATTTTGGGCCTGACATGAACTATTCCATAATATTGAAAAGAAAACCGCATGAATGGGGCTTCCCCTGGGGGCTTCGGTTGGCTCCTGACCTTCACACCTTCCGCCGCGAAATAAAAACATGGCTGTTCAGATCGCCCAACCTGGACTGAGGGGATTTGATTATTTTAATGGGTTTTAATATATGTTTTAAATTATATATTTATACATTTGTGTATTTTCTGTATGTATTTTATGTTTTATTGGATTTGTTTTTATTTGTTGTGAGCCGCCCTAGGTCTACGGAGGTAGGGCGGCATACAAATTACATAAAATAAATAAATAAAATAAATAAATGAATTAATTTATCAAAAGTTGATTTCAATTCAAGCCAAAGTTTATCTTCTAAAACTTTTATACGGGGCAGAAAGTTGAATAAATGTGAACATTGAGCACAGTGTTGGGCTATATCATGCTTCCCCAAAAATAAGACCCTGTCTTATATTTTTTTGAACCCCGAAATAAGCACTTGGCCTTATTTTCAGGGAGGTCTTATTATTTTGGGGCACATGGAGGAAACAAGAGGAAATGGCGGGGACCGGCTGCACATGCGTTTAAATATTTTTGGGGAGGGCTTATTTTCGGGGGGGGGCTTATTTTAGTGCTCAAAGGCCCAATTGGACTTATTATCAGGGGATGTCTTATTTTAGGGGAAACAGGGTATATGCATATTTAAAATATAAATTAAAAATATGCCATTTTCAAGCTTACAGTGTTTGATAACATGTTTTTTATTATAAAAAGAAGATTCTCCACCTACATTAAGATAAGCCACCCATCCCATTTGGCAGAGCCTAGAGAAAAAAAGAAGTGTTGTGGAAATACATCTAAAGTAATAGAATATTTAAATAAAATATTAATTATAGAAAGTCATTTGATTTAGGAACCTTACCAAATTGCCACGTGCTAAAATCTGTTCGAATCTGTTAAGCCTACATCATATTTATCAAAGTGAGGCTTCCGTGTAATTATCTAGTAAATGTGTTATGAGTGGGAAGTTATTGCATGTTAAGCAAATAACTACAGAAATACCTATTAAATGTTCGGATAGTTCCTTGATGTTCTTGAAACTATCTAAAATAATACTTTCTGTCCATAGCATATTTAAATCAAGTATTCACAACAAATATTTTAATCGATATTGTGACTTACAATGTCATATAAGGGGCAGCATAATTGCAAGGTTTTGAAATGTATACAACCTGTTAATATTCAACCTCTTTTCCATCTTGCTGCTTTAAGTTGGCATTAATGTCAAGTAGCAGATTTTACATTCTTTCCCCCTGCAACAGATTCCTTAGATTCCTTATTGGCAGACATCACTCTAACATATTTTAATTCCAATTTCTATTTCTTGGTACCTTGGGTTTTCATTTTCTCATGATGTAATCCAGTGGTGGGTTTCAAATTTTTTTATTACCGGTTCTGTGGGCGTGGCTTGGTGGGCGTGGCATGACTTGGTGAGCATAGCAGGGGAAGGATACAGTAAAATCTCCATTCCCTCTCCACTCCAGGGGAAGGTTACTGCAAAATCCCCATTTCCTCCCGATCAGCTGGGACTCAGGAGGCAGAGAATAGATGGGGGCGGGGCCAGTCAGAGGTGGTATTTACCGGTTCTCCTAACCATTCAAAATTTCTGCTACCGGTTGTCCAGAACTGGTCAGAACCTGCTGAAACCCACCTCTGATGTAATCTGCTTAAAAACTTTCCTAATGTTAATTCCATTTATTGTACAACATTTGTTCTGTTTTGTTGTTTTTGTTCTTGTTCTTGTTTTTTTAATTATCAGATCCTTCAGTAGGTAAGAATATAAAATATATACTTTGTCTATATTTTAAAGAATTATTTATTTATTTATTTATTTATTATTTAATTAAATGTTGAAATTTAATTACATTTCTCACTGTCAAATGACTCTGGAAAAGTTATAATTTTATAAAAACAACAATACAAAAACATTAAAAATAAGATGTTGTTGCCAACGTTTATAAATTGTTACTGAAAATGAACTTAGAGAATGAATATTTGAAGCCTTGCAAGATTCAATGGGCAAAAAATTATTGGTATAATAGAATGCTTGAACAATGGGAAAATGTGAGAAGGTAGGGTTTAAAATTTACATTAAATTATAATTTAAAAGGAAGTTTTATAAAATGATGTACCATTGGTATTTAGCACCTGATAAATTGTCAAAGATGTACAAAGGTATTCCAAATGTATTTTAGAAATGTAAATGTAAGAAGAAACTTTCTATCATCTTTGGTGTACTTGTGATAAAGCAGACAAATACTGGGGTAAGGTGCATATTTTAAGATTCTTAAATTGATTCATAAATTAAAATTAAATTAAATATTTTTAAAGTGAAAATAAACATTAAACCAAAAACTTTTCTTTTAGGCTTAATGGATTACTTGGGAAAAAAAATCTAGAACCTTGCTGTTATATAGGTTGACAATAGCAAGAATGCTTTATGCACAAAAATGGAAAGATGCTTTAATTCCCACAATAGACAAATGGCTGGAAAAAGTGATGAAACTACAGAGACACCTGAATTAACTTTTTTAATCGAAGAAAAGAACACATCCAACTTTTTTTCTACATGGAAACCACTTTAGAGTTTTGTGCTTGAGATGGAAAAAAAATTCTTTGACTTTGAGTTTTGCTGATTAGAAGGTTTGTTGTTATAGAAATGGCCAGTATGTATTAAGTATTTAAAAGTAAAAAACTGAGGATGTAATGTTATTACTTTATTCTGCTGCACTAAAAAGAGTGAAAAGTCAATGCTTTTTTCCTCTTTTTCTTCCTTTAGCCTACACTTCTTTCTCTCTTTTGTTCCCTCCCTCACTTTCCCACTGTTTTCATTTTTATTGGTATTTTATATGTTGATAAGCTTAATAAAAGTATTTTTAATATTATACAAAATTTGTTGTGGCCTACACAATCAGATGTAATCAACAAAGCAAAAATAAGTGGCATTGACTATTCCCTTGGTTTTCCGATTATCCACTTAGACTATGTTCATGGTGTAATCTTGGATCCCTCTTTTGAATTAGGTTTGTAACATGTAACGGCAGTTCTCGGTCCTTAAACTGTTGAAAGCTAGGATTCAAAAACTTCAGCCTTATCGTACTATCATGGAGATAAATGCAATTGTTTTATAGTTAGACTGCTTTTTTTTTTTGGATGGTGAAATATAAGTTGATCTTCCCCATTTCCTTTGACATTGCTACTTTATATATCCAGTTATATATTGCAAGTAACCCTTAAAATGCACAGGTTGCAACATTTAAATCAATTCTTCTGGTATTTCATCAATGCCTTCAGTTCTGTTAGAATTATTTTCTAAGCCCCATTAAGCTTTATTTCTTCAAAATGTCTGGTCCTAACTTGGTAGTAATATCAGCAATATATAGTGCTTTACATTTATGTTGTACAGTTACAGCTTTTCTTCTTAGACCTTCTTTCTCCAGTAGATATTCTTTATCTTGTCTTTTATCATGCCAGGACAATTATAATGTTTATTATAATTATAACAATAAAAGAATATATAATAAATATTCATGAACTTACTGGCACATGTTTGGGATTCCATATTCAATGGCTCCCATGGCTGTAACCCTATAAGAAAGATCCAGTCCAACCTGGAAGTAGATGTAAAAAAGATATTGGATATTACTGATGCAGGGAAACTTGGAATCAATTAGTTTCTGACAGAGGATCAGAGAATTCTTCTCTTTCATCTGCCTTGTCCACAATGATCCTTTCTAAAAGAGATAAGAACAACCCTTAGGTATCAAGCACTGCTGGAAAGATCAGATTTCTAAGTGGCATCTAGTAAGAAAGTTAAATATTTAATTAATTAAAGATCACTGAAGTAAAATCGCGAGTTAGCTAGATTTGTGCAGTATCTTCGTTTCTGTTGCAGTATTAAGTCTAATTTCCCATTTTACATGATTTTTGCTATATAAATTCCCTTGTGCTTTTCTTCTCTTTCTACACCAACAGCTACATCTCTAAGGATCTTTGGACCTAGGCTTCCTTAGAAAGCATAATGCACAATCTTAGTCCCAGCAAACCTCTTTTATTCATATGGCTGTGAATTATTGTCATTCACAGTCCGAAAGGCTTGACAAACAGTCTTTCAGGGGAATGTTTATAAACACTCACCTTATCTCTCTTGGAATGCTGCCAGAGAACTAATTGCCAAACACAGGGCAAGGCCAAACTTAGCACAGAGTCAAACAGAATTTTCCAAAGCTTGAACTGACCAGATGAACTAATTGCTTCTGCAAAAGCTCACATCCCATTCGCTCCTCTTTTACATCTTATAGGAGGAGCCAATCATTTCCAAGCCTTACTCCCGAATCAACCCTTCTTAATTGTTCTTGTCTTTTGGCAGCACTACTCATGTGCACACTGGGAACAGGTTCCTGCTGTTCTTCTGCCTCACTGATGTCAGACTCTGGAGACTCTGGAGGCAGCAAATAACTACCAGATGGCCTTGGTCCCCTCTCTGCTTCCGACTCAGAGCCCTCGCCTGAGCCTTCCCCAGACTCCAGGACTGGCCCATGTTCTTCCCCAACCTCCTCACTGTACAAATTTGCTGCCAGCTCTGCTGGCTGCTGGTGGGCCACAACAGGATCCTTCTCTTAAAGTACTGAAGTTTGCAGATGATATGGTAGCCATTGGTCTCATTCAAGACCATGATGAGTCTGCATATAGATGAAAGGTTGAACAAATGGCCCTATAGTGCAGCTGGAACAATCTGGAGTGGAACATGCTTAAAACTATAGAGATGAGATTGGATTTTAGGAAGAGCCCTCCTACTCTACCACCTCTTATTATATTCAGCAGCAGAATATCAACTGCACAGTCCTTCAAGTTTTTAGGTTCTATAATATCCAAGGATTTGAAATGGACACCTAACATTAGAACCATCATTAAAAAGGCACAACAAAGAATGTTCTTCCTGTGTCAACCCAGGAAGTTCAGACTGCCCAAGGAGATGTTGATACAGTCTACAGAGGAATTATTGAGTCTGTCATCTGTACTTCTATAACTGTCTGATTTGGTACAGCAGCTAGACTGGACAGGATCAGACTCCAATGGATAGTTAGGACTGCAGAGAAAAAAAATTGCATAGAAGACCTGTATATTGCACAGGTCAGAAAGAAGGTTGAAAAAATATCTACAGACCTCTCAAATCCTGGACATAAGGAATAGTTATTCCCTTGTTCTATCACTCTGCTCATCCCCCTAATCCTCACAGAATTGTATTATGTCTAAGTATGTTTACCCAAGTTGTATGGCTGTAGTATTATTATTATCTTTCTCATCTTTCTGTTTCCTTAATTCATAGTTTGGAAGCATTTTATTTTCTTATATCTATACCTATATATCAAATATATTTTATATTTGTGCACATTTTTACACTGAAAAAGTTGAAATCATTGAGGCTAGCTACATTTGAAATCTATATTGGTTATAAATGTGAAACTGAATTTTTGACATTGAAATTCAATTCACACATAAAGTGAATTCTGCAACTGATATGAACACTTGGGAGTTAAATACAAAGTTGCTCATGTACCAAAGTAGTAAATTCACCCTTTTCTTCCTTCTCACAAATTCTGTATATTGTTTCACATTTTTGAGACCATTAAATTAATTTTAAGTGTGCTGGTACTGTCTTGCAATAAATAAATGAAGATTGCAATTACCATGTTGTATTAACTTCTCTGAGCACCAATTAATTTTGGAAAATACAATATGCAAGTAAACATATACAAATTAGCAATAAAATTTCCTCATTGTTTTGTCAATTTCTCTTTTTTTAGAACTAAGAGTTTGAAGTTTGGGGATTATTTGTTTACTGTAAAGATGGGAACCTATGCAGTTTGAATGAAATTATTATCTCTGATCTTTACTCTTTTTTTAATGAAGCGGATAGGACTTTATTCAAGGCAACAGGTGGTGGAAGACAGTTCTCCTGTTCTAATTTGCAGAATAATTTACAGAACATAAGTAGGGCTTCTAAAAAATGCTGCATTGAGGAGTTGTATGTCTGTATTTATTAAGATATTTAAAAATTTAATAGCTGGACCAGTGACGAGTTGGACAATGAGTAAGAACACACAATGATAGCTAATTGGTTAAAAAGAACTAGCCATTGCATGAGGCAATCTGAGCTCTAATTGGTTGTTGTGAGAGTAAAAGGCGAGTTTCCTTGTTTCCCGCCTTTTTCCGCTGTGTGCTATTTATGCTCTCTGCGATTTACCTCATAATGTTCCTGCTGTATTGATTTACTTTATGATGCTCCTGTTTGCCTAACCTATTTATTATAAATATATTTATTTATATAAAACTGGTTCTGACTCCGTTTGAATACTGGCTGCACAATTCCTCGACAGTATTTCATGCAATACTTCCTCCATATTCTTGTTCCTCATCCTTTAAGCACATACAGATGCTTAAAAACTGAGCATATTAAGACATTTTTGAGCTCCCTCCCTTTCTTCTGTAAACCTTGAGAATATACTTCTACAAACCTGTTGCTATATCTTTCTGGTGTGCTTGGTTTTAATTAAACCTTTGTAATGCTCTATATGTAGAGAATTAATATTCCATCTAGTGTTCATGCTGATGTTCATTTCCTCCCCATTTATCATCTACAAGCTTTCAAAAACCACAATCATCATCATCATCATCAAATAGTCACTAAGGTGAATGTTGTTGTTGTTGTTATTTACTTTATTCATTAAACATGACATTCAGTTGACT
Organism: Ptyas mucosa; assembly: GCA_012654045.1. Taxonomy (NCBI): domain Eukaryota; kingdom Metazoa; phylum Chordata; class Lepidosauria; order Squamata; family Colubridae; genus Ptyas; species Ptyas mucosa. The sequence goes on along the minus strand of WNWU01000048.1, from coordinate 2,551,963 downwards.
GAGTTTCATGTTTAATGAATAAACTAAATAATAATAATAATAATGACAACAACATTCACCTTAGTGACTATTTGATAATAGCACCTGGAGTCTGTGAAGGGCATATAGGCATACATAATCCACAAACAATTTTGCGCAAGCTGAGTCTCATATACATGTAGATTCTTACTTTAATAGGCTGTCATTGACTTACACTAGTGGAACCTTGGAAGAAAATGTAAATTTAATTCCACATTCTTCCACAAAAGCAATGATAAGAAAATTGCACCTTCAAAAAAAGTACTTTTTTATGCCATGATGTATTGTTCCCTGATTAACTGAACAAAGTCTCAACAAAGACTCCTAAATTAGATATCGGTTATCCTCCAGGGTACAAGGTTTTCTAAGGAGAAGGAAATATTGATCCTTTGCCTAGTTTAAAGTCCATGAATACAGAGTGCAATCCATTTCAAGGGAAAGCAAAACCCATTAAACTCCTCAAGCATTCAATTAAACTATTACTTTATCTGTCTTAATTGATGCTGCTAATAGTATCATATATAATTGTTCCATATAGGCAGAATATGTGTTTGGTAATGACTGTTTGCTAATTCACACTGTGACATTTAAGCAATAGTAGTAGCCCTATACATAAGTTCATGATTAATGTGTGAGTCATCACCTTACTGTGCACTACGCTAATCTAAGATAGTTATGGTTTGTTTAAACCAAATGTGTCATGTATAATAGCTAATTTTCATCACAATAGGAAATCCTTCAGAAGGTCGTTCTTACTTTTGTCAAAGTCATAACAATGGTAGCACATAATTAGCAATGGAGGGGGGCAGCTGTTGCTGAAGTTGAAGAGAAAATGATGAAGAACATGGGCACAGGATTAGTCAGTAATGAAGACAATAATAAGGAAAAGGCAATGAGCTGCTTTATTTTATTCATCTGATTTTAATGGGCACCCAACTGTCAAGCTGATAGGCTAACATAGAATAAAAAATAAATACATAAACGAGGGAAAGGACAATACAAAATGAAACATAGCATACCATCACTGAAGCCAACTTAGAAACATTCACTTTCTAAACATTGCAGACAGAACCACACAGTAGTCTGATCAAATGGCACAAAGCCAGGTCTTTAAAGTTTATAAGTAAGACCGATAAGGTTAGGATTGCCTGAATTTTGGAAAATATGCTGTTCCAGTGGGAGATTACTGTGAAAGAGAAGGAATGCTTTTTCTGTCCTGCAGATATTACTGGACAGCCATTTGCCTGAAATGGTATAAGGCCGTGATGGCGAACCTATGGCACATGTGCCATAGGTGGCACACGGAACCATATCGGTGGGCATGTGAGTGTTGCCCTAGCTCAGCTCCAACGAGCCTGGGGAGAGCAAAAAACGGGCCTTCTGGTCCCACCAGAAGTCGGGAAACGGGCTGTTTCCGGCCTCTGGAGGGCCTCCAGGGGGGAGGCCATTTTTGCCCTCCCCAGGCTCCAAGAAAGCCTCTGGATCCTGGAGAAGGCGAAAAATGGGCCTACTGGGTCCACTGTGCCATCATGTGCCAAAAGTGGGGGGAGTGTGGGGGGGGGTTGTGCACGCATTGCGGGGAGGGGCTGCATTGAATTATGGGCACTTGTGTGCGTGACTCCCCACATGACCCTCAGTTTTGGCACGTGATGGCAAAAATGTTAGCCATCTCTGGTATAGGGTCTCCTGCCTGAGCAGGGTTTTGGATTAGAAGACCTCCAAGGTTTCTTCCAGCTCTATTATTCTGTTATTTCCTAAGGTCTCTCTAAGTTTATTGAAATCAGTTCTCTTAATCTCCAAGACTCTAGTTTGACTTTGCTATATTGCTTGTGCTTGCATAATGTTGAATTCCAATGTTCAATAGTTCCCATAACTTCACTGCTTTCTATCATTTCATCTCTGTTAGTGAGAATTAAGTCCAGTATGGCTGAGCCTATAGTTCATTTCTCTACCTTTTGGGAGACAAAGTTGTCCGCTCAGTTTGTTAGGAATCTGTTTGATAATCTACTAGGTGTAATAATCTACTAGGTGTAGAGCTTGTAGTTAAAATTTCCAATTACTGTTGTGTGTGCTTCCTACACATCTTATTTAACTGACTAGCAGAAAGTTCATCTATTTCCTGTGTTTGATTGGGTGACATATAATATGCACCTACTGTATGTCATTCTTTTTTTCCCTTTTACATTGACCTGAAAAATTCAAGATGGTTTTCATTATTGTTCTGCTTTATTTCTGCAGAGATATAGTTAATTCTTATGTATAGTGCAACTCCACCTCCTGTTTTACTAAGCCTGTTTCTTTTAAACAATTTAAATCCATCTAGCTATATATTTCATTCATGGGTTTCATCATTCCAAGTTTTTTGTAATAGCAACAATATCATATCTGTCCTCATGTACTTGGATTTCTAGTTTATTTCTGTTTATTCCCTCTTTCTTTCTTTCTTTCTTTCTTTCTTTCTTTCTTTCTTTCTTTCTTTCTTTCTTTCTTT
>WNWU01000048.1:2519455-2539788 GCA_012654045.1 Ptyas mucosa | reverse complement strand
ATTATTATTATTATTATTATTATTATTATTATTATTATTATTATTATTATTTATACAGGGCAGGAGGGCAAATCATGTATCAATTGATCAGTCAATCAAATCATTCCGTCATATACCTATCTGAGGAAATAATTTATTGTTATTTACATAAAAGATGTGTTCTTTCAATTTTAGACTATTCTCTATCACAATTATGTATTTTATATTTTCTAATCCTCCCTTTCATTTGTATCTGCTGTTACTACACTACTATGAAAAAGGAGGAATTGATAGCTTATGTCTACAGTAGTGTAGCCTCCCTGTCAGTCTAAATTCCAGGCCGCACCTGACTCTCAATATCCTCCCAATCTCAGCTGTAGATATTCTAACCTAGGTTTCCCAAACCATGAAGCAGAATCCTTGTCCCAACAAAAAGCCCTTTTATTTAATTTACAGTGAATTCCTCTCCAGAAAAGTCTTTCTTCTCCCACAGTCTTTCAAGATAGTTCACAATTACTGACATTTAGGATTTGACCAGAAGCATCGCGGCGAGACTGGCTGGAAAATAGTGGGCTCTGACAAGCCTCGCGAAAATCCAGCCACACAAACCACTGTCAGGGGGTCTTCATACCAGAACTGTCTTGTAGGGAAAGTGAAGTAGGAGAGATGCCTTGGACGACCAAGAGGAACAGGCAAGTTCCTCGGAGGGTCGGAGGCAAGCTTTTCGGACTGGCAGCAGGGATGGCAGCCATTATGACCGCTCTGAAGCTGGGGCAACCGGACTAAGATTTGTGCAGGAGCGGTGTTTGAATGGAGTATTGGTACTGGGTAAGTGATTGGCCAACTCACAGGTTAAAAGGAACTTTTAAAAAAAAACTTAAAAGTGGTCCCAATGTGGAAATAAGTGGCTAATTGGCACTTTGGAATTTTAATGGATGGAGAAAAACAAAGAGGAAGTTAAAGTACTAAAGCCCAAAAAGAAAAATTTCTATCTGGATTTAAAATTGGACTTGGGGAAATTAAAAATAATACAAGAAAAAGAAATCCGAGGGAAAGCATTTGTTTATGAAGATTTCAACTGTTTTTGAAGTATCGAAACTGGAAGGAAGAACAAAGAGGAAGCTAAAAATTTAAATACAAGAAAGGAAGCTTTATAATAGGATTTAGAATTGAATTTAGAGAAACTTAAAACAATAAAAAAAAGAAACCAAAGAGAATGTATTTTTTATGTGGATTTAAAAGACTTTTTGCAAATGTGATACTTTGTTGCTTTGGGAATTGTGGATTGGAGAGAGGCATCTGCTGGTGGAAAGAAAGTACTACAACCACCACTTTGAAAATTGAAACTTTAATGACCTTGATGACCGTGAGAGAATTTAAGGAGCATTTGTTTCTTTTGGAACTGTTGGGTGTTGACTTTGAAAGGAGGTGAAAAACAATAAAACTTTAAATTTCAAGAAAAATACTTGAACTGAATATTATTTGGAAATTTTAAAAAAATCCTTTTGAAAAGATAACATGGAACATTGGGAGTATGAGGAATTAATAGAAATGCTTAAAAATATGCGTGAAGCATTTAAGAGTAATAAAAGCCTGGTTAGAAGAAAATAAAAAGAAGGATAAAGAGGATAAAGATGAGAAGCAAGAATGCAAGGTTGAAGAGAGAATTATTAAAGATGAAAAGCTAAATGATTACATGGGATTAACAGTGGGAAAAAAAGAAGGGACAGGAGGAAATATTTTCTAAAAAAGAAGTGAGCAAAGGGAAGTGAAAGGAATGGGAACAGACTAGATAAAAACTTGGCGCAAACTATGTGAGTAATAGAGTTAAAAGTAAGAGAAAGGACTGAGGAGAAAAGATATAATAAATATAAAAATAAAAAAAGAAGACAAGAGAATGGGATAAAGGGAGAAAAACATTAAGAAGTGGAATTCTGGAGAGACCAAGAGAAAATGGTTAAAAGCGGAAGAATAGAGGAGAGGAGGAAGGGAAATAAGGTATTATATTTATAGATTTAAGAGAATTGTATTAACATTAGTAATTGTGAATGTAACAAATAAAAAGGATGATATATATTGTGTATGAAAATGACTAAAATGAAGAGATAAACTTGAAAAGTAAAAAAGTGTGATCTCAATGTAAAAACTGAATAAGATGAAATACATTTTTATAGCAAAAAAATGATGTAAAAAATAAAAATGTGATGTAAAAAATAAAAATGATGATGTATATTGTTTATTGCAAAATAACCAGTAGATGAAATATGAGGTGATAATTTGGTTCATTTATGAAAAGAATTGAAATTGTGATGAGGATTTTAAATGAAGGGTTGTAAGTGATGAAATAAGATAATTAATTGATGTTATAATAAGAAATCAGGGGAGACGACTTCCGGCTCCAGATGGCAGCAGACGTTGTTTGGGTTCTTTGCCCCAGCGTCTGAATTCCCCCCCGCTTGGAGGCCCCTCGGGGCCGGGTGCCCTGGTTTGGGGGTACCCGCCGTTAAGGGCGGCTCGCCAGGGGTCCCCTGCCTCAATTCCAGGGGCTGGGCGGCCAATGCTGGTGCGCCCGAGGCTCCAGCGAGTGTGGGCAGCACGCAGCGGCCATTCCAAGGCCGTTACGTGCCTATGTGCCTGTAGGACCCGGTGTATATCGAAATTAAGGCAGCAGGTAAAGAGGCGATCGGAAGAGGAAGAGATGCAGGCCGGAGAACAATTAGAAAAGGAGAGACTTTGACTGGCGAAGCAACGAGGCGTCCTGTGGGTGAGAGGGGGGGGGCTGAAGTTTCTCCCCCCCCTTGCAGCTGGGAAGGGCGCCGTAGTTGTGAAGAAAGAGCGAGAAAAAATAAGGAGACCTCTTACTTTACTGATTTTTTGTGGAGAATGGTGGAGGCAGAATTTGGGAAGGGAGGCTGGAGCCCTCTGTCCTTCTGGAGAAACATGGCTGGAGCTTGATTTCCTGCTTCTTTGTATATAATTGATGACATCACCCACCGCTGGTTTCCTGTTTGACCTACTCTACAAGCCGGACTCGTTGCTCCTGTGAGCGCCCTCTGGTGGATCGTGAGGAAATAGAGCTGATTTTTAAGAGAACCTTCTCCTTCTGGATGCTTGTGCCTACCTGAGGACCTCTCATTCTTTATTACTGTAAGATGGCTAAAGGACAAAGACCAGCCGCAGCTGACATTGAAAACATTTTGCAGAAATTGGCAAAATTGGATGAGAAACTTGATAAACTTGATATCTTGCAAAAAGGGCAATTGGAAATAAAATCTGAAATGGTAGTTATGAAAAAAGATTTAAGTGCTGTTCAACAGGTGGTTGAGGACAACAAGAAAAAGGTGGGAGGTTTGGAGGGGGAGGTGCGGGCAATCCAGAAGAGGGAAGAAATGAGAGGAAATGTAATTTTAACTTCGCAGCTGGATAGAATGTCTTATTTTCTCAGGTTTCAAAATGTGGAAGAAGTGGACCAGGAAGATCTGCGAGAAGTGATGGTTAAATTGTTGGGCGAATTTATTGAAAGAGGTTTGGATTTTATGAGATGGGACATGGATCTAGTTTATAGAGTAAATTCACAATATGCAATTTTACATAGTGTCCCAAGAGAGGTCCACATTAAATTTGTGAGAAGGGAAACGAGAGATGAAATACTGAGAACTCAAAGATCGGGGGCGCTGATATACAGGGGCAAGGAGGTCACCATTTTGAAGCAGATCCCTAGACAGGTACGAGAATCAAGAAGAAATTATTATTTTTTATCAAGTAAATTGTACCTTAAGGGAATAGGCTTCAGGTGGTTGATGCCGGAAGGTTTGATGATTTTCTGGGAGGGCAGTAGGAAGAAAATTAATAGTGTGATGGAGGCTCAGGCCTATCTGGAGCAACATAAGACCCTCCTAGAGGGTGAAGATACAGGAACCGAGGAAGGGGAGGTACTAGATGATCAAGGAGCAGGGGCGGGCAAGGCCGTGGTGGTCCAGGAGGAAGGGGGTGCTAAGGCCAGAACCTTGAGATCTAGAACCAAGAAATGATGAAGTGAGAGGAATATATTATTTTGTGCCTTTTATGATATCTCTTATTTTTGTAAACTTTAATATTACTCTGGATATTGAATTGATATTTTTATATAAATCCGGTTGCTAAATTTGTAATTTTAATAAGGGAAGATCTGCTGTATGTGAAAAAAAGTAATTATATATTATCTTTGTAAAAGGATAATGAAAATTCTACATATTGTAAGCGATAATATTGTTTATTTTTAACCAATAAAAACTTTTATAATAAAAAAAAAATAAGAAATCAGGAATTAAGGAGAAAGAGTGATATTGTTTAAATTAAAAGGTTTCAATATAAAAATTGAATAGGATGAAGCATATTGTTTATAGCTAAAAAAAGGTGATGTGGATTTTGAGAAATATATTATATAAATGGAAAAATAAGATAATTAATTGAAGTAATGTTAAGAAATTAGGATATGAAGGGCAGATGATAATATTGTTTATACACTATGTATTAAGAAGCGACTAAGACCAAAAAAAGTAGAGAAAAAAGAATATTATGGCAGAAATTGAAATACGTAAATTGTACTTGGAAAAACCAAAAAAGAAGACTGGACTAGATTATAAAATATATATAATTATGTTATAAGTTGTATAAGTTGTGAGCTGGTCAATATTCTGTTCATAAAATATGTATATAAATGAAAAATTTTAATAGAACTTGTTTTTTTAAAAAAACAATTACCGACTTTATCAGGCTTGGAAAGTGGCCAGGCCAATATCTTTCAGACGCCACAATACTTGGCAAGAATGCAATAATGAATTAATTATCTCCTGTAAACTCCACTCGCCATTCGCTCCTCTTTTATTCCCTCTGGGAGGGGCCATTCATCGTCCCCCTGTGCCTTACTCCCAAGTCGACCCTTGTTCTTTAGCTGTTCCCTTCGTCTAGCAACTCTATGCACGCTCTATCTGTTTGTCTGCCTCACTGATGTCTGACTCCAAAGGCAGCTGATAACTGGCATATGGCCTTGGCCCCCACTCTGCCTCCAATGCAGAGCCCTCATCAGAGCCTTCCCCAGACCCAGGACTGGCCCATGTTCCTCCCCAACCTCCTCACTGTCCAAATCTGCTGCCAGCTCCACTGGCCACTGGGAGGCCACAACATTAGGCTTCAGTACATATGTTCCTGATATTCCTGCCTCACAAAGAGAAAAAGTTTTCTTTTACATGAGAGAGGCAGTTCCCTAGGAATATCTGGGAAAATAAGGCAGGTATATTTCAGAATACTCTGGAATACCAGCCAAAAGATGGGAAAAGTCCTAGACCAAGAATCAGATGACTCTGTTTTGGAATTCAGGTTATCACTAAGATTCTAGCTCTAGACTCTGTTCTAATCAGAAGCTGTTTTGATGGGGTTTTTTTGACCATATGGTTTGGTTAAGCCTTATTGTCTCTATTAGGTCCTATTATCCTGCACAAGTACAACATTCTGTATTATTTCAACTGGTTTCTAGTAGACACATTATGATGGATTGATCAATAGGTAGATGGATGGATGGATGGTTGGTCCTGCCGTAGTCCACTAATTGTCAACTCGCAAAGCATCCCTGGCCTGCTCTCGAGTTGCCACCGGCCATGGGGGGATGGGAAACCGGCAACATAGCACAGCAGTCAAAGACAGATGCACATTCCATGCTTATCTCTCACAAGGCTATATCCCAGGGTTACCTATAGCAGCTGGAGGGGAGTGACCTCTCCAACCCGCAAAATTGCTCCGTTGGCAAATATGATTGATGACACACCCTGGGGGGGAGGGGGGAAACAGGGTCATAATTGGAGCATAAATTACATAGGGTGAGAGCTGGCTTCACTTGAGAATGTGCTGACATGAAGCTCCTAATAAATAACTGGATTTCTTTTGAAGCTTGGCTCGAGACTCATAATTTAATTAGGGCATCCATCAGAATCCTGACACTAATTCTAATGGGCCACAACCAGAGTATGTTTTTCTGAGGAATATTATCTGTATTTTATAAATTATGTTTCATACATCACTGGGATTTTTTAAAATAAACTTTGAATGTGTTCATACAGGTATTCCTTGATTTACAATCACAAATTGAGCCCCAAATTTCTGTTGTTAATCGAGATATTTGTTAAGTGAGTTTGGGCCCATTTTATGACCTTTCTTGCCACAGCTGTTAAGTTGATAAGTTAATAAGCCAGTTGTTAATTGAATCTGGCTTCCCCCTTGACATTGATGGTCAAAAGTGATCACCTTTTGGAACCTTGGAACAGAATGATGATCCAACAGAACATGTTCTATTTAACAGTCATTCCAAAAAGATCTCGTCACCAAAAAGAAAAAGAAAAAAGATCCCGTATGAATAGAATAGAGTAGAATTCTTTATTAGCCAAATGTGATTGGACACACAAGAAATTTGTCTTGGTACATACGCTCTCAGTGTACATAAAAACAAAAGATACAGTCATCAAGAATCATAAGGTACAACACTTAATGATAGTCAAAGGGAACAAATAAGCAATCAAATCATATTAGGAAACAGTCAATATAAATCGTAGGGATACCAGCAAAAAGGTTACAGTCATACTGTCATAAGTGGGAGGAGAAGAGTGATAGGAATGATGAAAAGATTAATAGTAATGCAGACTTAGTAACTAGTTTGACAAAGTTGAGGGAATTATTTCTTTAGCAGGGTGATGGCATTCTGGGAAAAACTGTCCTTTTGTTTAGTTGTCCTGTGTGTGCAGTGCTCTATAGCATCATTTTGAGGGTAGGAGTTGAAACAGTTTATGTCCAGGATGTGAGGGGTCTGTAGATATTTTCACAGTCCTCTTTTTGACTCCTGCAGTATACAGGTCCTCAATGGAAGGCAGGCTGGTAGCAATTGGTGTTTTTTTTGCAGTTCTAATTATCCATTGAAGTCTGTGTTTGTCTTGTTTGGTTGCAGAGCCAAACCAGACAGTTATGGAGGTGCAGATGACAAACTCAATAATTCCTCTGTAGAACTGAATCAGCAGCTCTTTGGGCAGTTTGAGCTTTCTGAGTTAGAGCAGAAAGAACATTCTTTGTTGTGCTTTTTTAATGATGTTTTTGATGTTAGGTGTCCATTTTAAGTCTTGAGATATGATAGAACCTAGAAACTTGAAGGACTCTATATTTTCCCCATATAGGTTCTACCATTGTAACGTTATAAGTATAGAAGTGGTGGGTTGCTACCGGTTCGCCCTGGATCAGGGAACCGGTAGTGGCAGTGGTGGGAGGCTCCGCCCACCCACCCCGATGCTCTGCACATGCCCATGAGCGAACCAATAGCGACGGGTTTTGAAACCCGCCCTTGAAGTATAAAATTAAAATTGTTGACATTATAATATTTACACCACCTTGTGCATCATCCCTCATCATTTGGTTATTCAGTATTATTTTATCTTACTCAATGTGATTGGATCAAAACAAAAACTTGTCATCTTAAAGAAAGTCTCTAAACTTTTAGCTAAGGCTATTTTTCCTCAGGGGACAATGTTCCTAGAAATAACAGAAATTACAGCTGCCAAAATGTAAGGAAGACTTTTTTTTTTAGGCCTGATATATCATTAGACATCAATGAAAAACAAGGAATGACCTGACTTCTGTGTGTCAGGAGCTGCCTCAGTTTTCTGGACTATCATATCTGCTGGAATAAAGCCATGATTTCTGAGAGGCTAGTTGTCTTGTTGCTAGGATACACGGTGGAGATAAAATTCAAACTGCCATTCAAGCTTGGTGAAAAACTAATATGGTTTTCTAAGTTGCATTTAATTTTTGTCTGAAATTTATTATACTTTTGTAAAAGCTGTGTGATGAAATAGAAAGAAATAGGGTTAAAGAACAAACATGGAGGAAATGAAAATATAACTTGAAGAATTAATATTTATTGGTTGCTTGAAAAATGGCAGATATTCAGCCTTTTTTTATTTACACCTGCCAGCAGAATCATAAAAACCAGAGCCTTTTCTAATGGGTTTCTGTGTTTTTATTATTTCATCCAACATTAAAACCATGCCAAGAAGCATTTCTTTCCATAATACCCATAAGCTAGTTTCAATTTTGTATTGGTGCCATGTATGTTCTTTCTTTTCAGTGTATCTACATTTTTTCATTTTTTTTTACAACATTGTTCCTATGAAGATTTTTTTCTATTGCTAACAATTTCTTTTTTCTTGGAACTTTGGCTTTTACTGATTAGATGAAGGATTAAGTATCCTGTTTCCCCGAAAAGAAGACATCCCCTGATAATAAGCCCAATTGGGCTTTTTTTAGCGCAAGCGCTGAAATAAGCCTCCCCCCCGAAAATAAGCCCTCCCCAAAAATATTTAAATGTAGAGCTGGAAATCAGATAAGACAGCAAGAGGAACCCCATCTTGCTCCATGCACCCCAAAATAATAAGACCTCCGTGAAAATAAGGCCAAGTGCTTATTTCTGGGTTCCAAAAAATATCAGAAAAAATACCTTTGGAAGGAGAAGTAATTAAAAAAAATTCTAGCCTGTGCAGAAATGAATAGATTGATGATTAAAGAAAGAGAAGAGTCAGAATACTTTAAGATAAGGAATCAATTTTATCATTGGTTAGAAAAAAGATACAAATAACTAAATTAATAGCTATGTATAAAAAGTGCTACGATTAGAATATTGTGTTAGTGATGAACCGTTGTAATGGGCTGGGTGAGAATGAAGAGAGAAGAAACAACAAAAAGAAGAATTTTTGGAGACAGCACCGAGATGTCACATGGAAGGAATGACTGATGTATTAAATGTTTGTTTCCCTAAAAAATTAAAAAAAACCTTTTTTTAAAAAAATATATATATAAGACAGGGTCTTATTATCGGGGAAATACGGGTATCCAGAAGAATTAAAAATGATTCAGTAAAACATACGGCTTACATTAGAAAGTACAGGGAACTAATAGCCAATTTGAAAAGACTGTGGAAGACTGGTTTGTAGATGGTAACTGCAACAAAACAATTATATGCACAATGATGAAAACATACTGAAATACCTACAATGGAGAAGTGGATTGTGAATTTATCGGAATTGGCAAAAATGCCAAAATGGATCTGTTTGATCAGGGGATAAAACAATATGTTCATTTATATAAAAACTAGAAACATTTTACATGTTGCAGAAAATAGAAAAAACGGAATGATAGTTTTTGGATTTGCTGATAAAAATTGTTGATTATGGGAAGAAAAGAACCATGTAATGTGAACTTAAAGAGGGAGAAAAGATTAAGTCTGTTTGTTCTACTCTAAAGAACACCAGAAATCAGTTCTTGAAATATTTTTTCTTTTTTTATCTCTATATTATTTCTTGCACTTTTTTCTTAATTTTTCTTCATATACAATAAAGGTAAATGTAAAGGTTCCCCTCGCACATATGTGCTTGTTGTTCCCGACTCTAGGGGATGGTACTCATCTACATTTCAAAGCCGAAGAGCCAGCACTGTCTGAAAATGTCTCCGTGGTCATGTGGCCAGCATGACTAAATGCCAAAGGCACATAGAACACTGTTACCTTCCCACCAAAGATGGTCCCTATTTTTCTACTTGCATTTTTTACGTGCTTTCGAACTGCTAGGTTGGCAGAAGCTGGGACAAGTAACAGGAGCTCACCCCGTTACACAATACTAGGGATTCGAACTGCTGAACTGCTGACCTTTCGATCGACAAGCTTAGCCAATGAACCACCATGTCCCCTCATATACAATAGTTTCATATTTATTTATATCTCTCTAATTTTTTATCTATCGGGGGGGGGGGGGTCCTTGGTGCTCTGTGAGCTTGTTTGTTTTCTTGCAGAAATTTCATTAGCCAAATTGGGTAGCATCATCAGTGCTAGTAAGGGATAGTACTCTTGCTCATAATTTATATTTTAGTGGTTTGCCCTGTCAGTGTTGGTGTGACTGGTCTTATAAAGTGGTGGGATTCAGCCAGTTTGCCCCACTTTGGGAGAACCGGTTGTTAACTTTCTGAGCAGTTTGGCAAACTGGTTGTTGGAAGAAATCACTAGGACAGAGAAACGGTTGTTAAAGTACTTGAATCCCACCACTGGTCTTATGGTTCTTTGATTGGGCTGTTTACTGTTAGCTTGTTTGGCAGTTCCTTGAATAATAATATGCGTGATATTGTTTACTTCTTGATTGTTGGTCTGATGTTAATCTTGGTATTAATCTCTGCTTATCTGGGTGTTGATTGCTGGTGTTTTTCTTTCACCCACCTCTTATCTGGGTGTTGATTGTGTCTTTTGAATGGTATATGGATGTTGTTTATGCTGACTTGGTCTACGATGGTCATGATCCCCCAATTAAAACTATGGTTAAATCTGGCCATGTATAATAAAATTAAAGAGTTTTCATCATATTTTCTGACTGTTTGTTGCATTCCGGAATGCATGGATGGAATGCATGGATGAATTCAGAAAGTCTTCTGCTTATTTATCCCATGCAGTGGCTGTTGTAGTCTTTACACTATATGTTGTAGGTGACTCTGGTTTTCTCTTCTGGGGTTGTGGGGTCTTTTGGTTTACTTAGGATCTTTTGTAATGCTTTTGTTGGTTTGTGTGCTACACATGTGATCATAATAGTCTGTTGGTCTGTTTTTGATGTATGACAGTGATATCCTTTTTACAATAGGTGATGCTTGTGCTATGCTGGGTTGAGTGGTCAGGTATTTTTTGATGAAGTTGCATGGATATCCATGTTGTTGGAAGATGTATAGATGATTTGTTTCTTTTTTTCTGCTGTTCAGAGTTGTAGCAGTTCAAACACCACCACATACAATATAAGGACTGCAACAGCCACTACATAGGACAAACAGTAGATTAGTAGGAAGTATCCATGGACACTAACAGCCAGAAGTCATGATGAAAATTCATTATTTTCTCTCTCTCTCTCTCTCTCTCTCTCTTTCTCTGTATTTTATTTTATTCAAAGGAAATTAAAATATGAAACTCCAAAAATAAATAAATAAACAAAAATACAAAATAATCAAGACATTGAAAAAGTGCATTGAAAAGAAGAAAAATCAACATGATATCCCCCCTAATTGAATACTGACTAACATTACTACAATATTGGTTCCCACCAGTGGTGGGTTCTAACCGGCTTTACTACCGGTTCCCTTTGTGCACGCGCTTCACACGCAATCACCACACAATCGCATTACAAATCTGCCCAGCTGAGGTGCGGCAATTCACTCTGCCGCACCTATCAGTTGGGCTAAAAAAGAAGAAACAAAAGGTAAGAATAACACGGGTGCGGGCAGGAGGGCCCAGCTCCCCAACAAAAAGAATTGGTTTGGTGATGTCATATTGTCACCGCTACCGGCTCGGCCGAACCGGGCCAAACCGGGAGGAACCCACCACTGGTTCCCACCCCTTGTGAAACAGGCCCCCCAAATTTTTAAACCAGTAAATATATTTGAAGGCATAGTAATCTGTGGGATTGACTATTTTAGTAAGGTTCTCAGCCACATCTTTGATTTTTGCTGCAAGGAGACCATTACCTCCCTAGATTAATTGTCTGGTCTACAGATGGCTGATTCTTTTATGCTTTCCCCACATTTAGTAGTCAATGACCTACATTTGTGAGGAGAGAAAAAAAATTCTTATTCCCTACATACTGTATGGTATTATTTAGATGTGGACAATTGCTTGGTATATGTAAAAATTGTATTAGGCATGTGAATGTTTTTCCCCTTTGAAGGGAAACTGACGTATCAGAAGTCACCGTGTAACTAGGGATTAAAGCATCCACTTTTTCTAATCAATAATTTTACCATGTATTTTCCAGGACAGGTGGTCTTTCAGCTAGTTGCTATACTGTTGACCCAAGTGCCTTCAGCTTCCTTAGTCAAGCTAACATGGTGAGCTGGATTTTGTTTATATGTTTGTTTGTTTTAAATGTTGACGAGTATCACTGAAACAGCCAGGCTGAAATAGATACATCAGCTTTTTCCACCTTGGAAAGTTGATAGACCGCTACTTCAAATAGCTTCAATTTATCTGTCAGAACATGATATATATTTGTAACATTATTTCTGAAATTGCAACTTATTTTTATCACCTCAACCAGCTGGATGACTCTGTCACAATTCACAGTACATATTGAAGCTGCAGAAAAGAAAAGTGCTAGAACAATTTCTGAAGTTACTAGTTATCATAACAGGACTATTTTTCCCCCAGAAGTTTATTTTTAGATGAGATGGGATTATACTGGATTGGGGTAGAGAGTGAAAGAGAGTATTTGCTTTCACAATATTCATGTTAGCCATAATATCATCTCTCAATTCATGTCAAATTAGTTTTTGTATCTTGCAATGTAAGTAAGTCCAACTCATTTGATGTGTGGAAGTTACTAACTAGCCTTGAATTGATTGTCATCAAACATAAAATAATAGGTGTCATTTTTGATACTTCAATTTTTCCTTCCATTTTCTTCTTGTTGTTATTATGGTTTGTCACATAGTTAGATGGATGTTTATACTGGATTTGACATTTTTATCCACCTATTGAGTCCTTCCCACATAGGCAGACGTGAAAGTCTGATGGCAAGCAAGAACTGGTGGAATAATAAAATAGAGCAAGCAATAGAAAATGAAAAAAAAAACTAAAATACTCTGGGACCCTAGAATTCAAACAAACAAGCATCTACTACATAACACCACAGACTTAACAAATGTTGATAAGAACGACAAAAAAGTGGGAAGTAGACATGGCAATACCTGGAGAAAGCAGAATAGAAGAGAGAGAACTGGAGAAGATAACAAAATGCAAAGACTTGCAAAAAGTAATAGAATGACTGGCAAAACAAAGCAAAGATAACACCAGTAGTAATAGGTGCCTTGGGTGGAATCCCAAAACAACTAGAGCACCATTTGAACACTGTTGGCATTGACAAAATCACCAACAAACAGTTGCAAAAAACAGCTTTATTCAGAATAACTTATATCCTGCAATATTATTATTATTCCCGTATTTTTTAGAGTATAAGATGCACATTTTCTCCCCCTAAAAGAGGGTGAAAATTTAGGTGCATATTATACACCAAATGTAGCCCTGCCCACCCACTGGCCCCCACCCTTTGGTCTCTGTCTCCAAGCAGTTTACCTCCTTGGAGCAAGAAGAAACAGCTCATTTCAGCTTCAGCACAGCCTAATTAGCACAAGTTGATTGGATCGGCCTCCCGACTCTCAGCTGTTTTGCTGTCAGCTGTTTTGCGGGGGCCTCTGCTGCTTGCTGCAAGGAGGTAAATTGCGGGGAGCAGGTTTTTTTTCTTGTGCTAATCAAGCTATGCTGAAAACGAAAATGAAAGTAAAGCAGGCTATTTGCTGTTTGCTGCAATGAGGCAAAATTGCTGGGAGGCAGAGGCAGCTTTCTTTTTCTTGTTTTCCTCAACAAAAAAGGTAGGTAGGCATTTTAAATCTATTGGGTATACATCAGTAGTTGACACTTTGATTCTGATATGTTATTTTAAAAGTTCGATTATTTCATATAAGCAGAGAAATAAGTTACAAATCGAGGTCGCACAGAAAGGATAATTCAATAATATATATAACTGATATACTATATGTATCTGGAAACACACACACATCCCACCTTTACTAGTCCAAATATTTAATTTTTAAAAATATAGATGATGCTACACTTCAATGGTTAGATGGCCTAGGCATTGGTATTTAAACACAGATCTTTTTAACATTTATATGTTATCGTGTTCTACTGATCTAGATGAAGTGTTCATATATATTGGTAGTCCATGTATGATATGCCAGACACTAAATAAATAAATAATTTTATAAATACTCAAGGTGGTCAACATTCATAATACTATCAGCTTACAGCCTGTAGCTTAATTTGAGGAATGCTATCTGCTTGTTCAAACAACAGGCTATCACTTTATTGAATTTAAGTAATTTAATTAGAAAAGAGTGCAGTGAAGGTGAAATTATCCTGATAAAATATTTATATAGATGTTCCTTTATCAGAAGATGTTCTATGATTACCAAGAGCAGAAATTTGATGAAGTGTAATTTATCTTTCTATGGGTTTATAAAAGAATCCCTAAGTTGAATTTTACCTATTGTTTAGCATCAGAGTACAGTGATTTTTTTCCTGTGGTTCATTATGTGATAGGGCTATGCACCTGAAAGGATGCCCTTCCATATATACAGTAGAGCAGGGCTCTCCAACCTTGGCAACTTTAAGCCCGGAGGACTTCAACTCCCAGAATTCCCCAGCCAGATATAAACCTAAACAAGAATATATGTAGTTTTATCATTCACTTCTATTGTTTGCACCATCTGATTTCTGCATAACTCATTAGAATAAATACTTGAAATGAAACCGAGAAGACAAAAGGAGTAATATGAAGAAATTATGAACAAAACAATGCAAACCCAGGCACAATTTAAAGTAGGGAAGAAAGCAGAGATGGCTAATGGCATCTTTAATTATTAGATGGCAACATCCTGATGGAAATATGAATGGAAGAAATATTAAGGCGCACCCATATGACAAATATTATAAATTGGTGCATAGAAGAATCTAAGAAGTAGTTTAAGAAACAAAAAGGAACAAAAGGTAATTATTTGACTTGCCTTTCTCAGACTCTTCAAGAAGACACCTGTCTTAATAAAAGACTTCCTAGTATTCCAAACACTGAATTTAGGGAATTATCAGCAACTCTTAGCTAAACATATAGAAAGTTCAGTTTTAATGAAGGTAATTGAAACTATCACATTTTACTCGTTTGGATCAAGGGAAGAAATTATTTCATGGATCTGATTTTTAAACTGGAGTTTCCATGATATTTAGATTCATTTTTCAGAGCTGAAGCCACACTGAGAGCATATGCACCAAGACAAATTCCTTGTGTGTCCAATCACACTTGGCCAATAAAGAATTCTATTCTATTCTATTCTATTCTATTCTATTCTATTCTATTCTATTCTATTCTATTCTATTCTATTCTATTCTATTCTATTCTATTCTAAAAAGTGTAAAAAAAAACAGTGAATGAACAAACAGAGATCTTGAAGACAAACATATAAACTAAAAAAGCCTGATCTAACCAGAGCTCAAATTTCATCCTGCTTAAAAGCAGGAAAGAACAGGTCTTTAATTGCTTTTTCAATGTCATCCGGCTGAAAGCTATCTGAATTAAGTGTGCTACAATATCAAGTCTCACTGACAACCAAATATAGATAGTTCCTCATACAACCAGCACTATGCCATGTAGGTCATAATCATCACCTTGAGTTGCACCTGGAAGCTAACCAATGGTGGGATTCAAGTAATTAAACAATTGGTTCTCTGCCCTAATGATTTCTTCCAACAACCAGTTTGCCAAATTGCTCAGAAAGTTAACAACCGGTTCTCCCGAAGTGGTGTGAACTGGCTGAATCCCACCACTGAAGCTAACCAATAATCAATGCAGCTTGTGGCTCGTGGGGTCACATGGACATAATTAGACATGCTCATCACTGACTGCACCAGGAGTGGTGCGGTGGCCTGGAGGTGGAGCTCTTGCCTCACAATCAGGAGGCTGTGAGTTCGATCCTAGGAAGAGGCAGATATTTCTCTCTCTGGGCACACTGAGAATATATCTGCTGTACAAAACTCAGCATTGGTGACAGGAAGGGCATCCAACCATTAAAACACTCTGCTAGCTCCATTCAGTTGCCCAGACTTCACACTGCAAGGGATTATGGGATCGTTAAATGAAGATGATAATAATCACTGACAGCACCACTGCATTCTGGACTAGTTGTGGCCTTCAAGGGCAGCTCCATGTCAAGTACATTGTAGTAATCCATTAATGAGGTGGCTAAGGAAGTGATTGTCTGAAGTCCAGGAAAGAATACAACTGTAGAATCAGGGCAAAAGTGTATTCATCTGTATAACAATAAAATCCATTTTGGTGAACCAAAAAATACAGTCCCATAGAAAACCACAGTGTATCTTTTTAAAATCCAAAACTAGGAGTAGCAATTTATATTGGGACAAAGTATGTCTACAAGGCAGTTTGCAATACTATATAAATAGTAGCTTTCAACACCAAAGTGTAAGATAACAATTTTTTTGTTTATTTGTTTCTGTTTTAATTGCTTTTAATTTTGGCTTTTTTATCACTGTATGTTTTTTAACCTGTGTTAGCCACCCTGAGTCCTTAGGGAGAAGGGCGGCATACAAATATTTGAAAAATAAAATAAATAAATAAATAAATTACTGCAAGACTAAACTTCATTTAACTAGTCAAAACTTTTGCTGTATTTTAGTCATGATAAAATATTCTTTAGTAGTATAGTAATATATTATTATACTACTATTTTGAATGCTTTCAGCCAGTGTCCATTATTTTATTGTAGGTTATTGTCCTGAAAAATGGACTTCTTTACATGAAATAATGGACTACCAATAAAATCTACATAGCCATCTCTCTAATTTTCTATTATTTATGCAAATTATCTACTGCCTGTTGTCATGGATTCTAGGCAGGTTACAGATATTAAAACAGAAATAAAAGAACATTTTTATGCAATATTATTGTATTTTTTTACCCCATCCTTTCTCCAGTTGCTAAAGTTGACCAACATGGAATATCTGCATTTTATGCTGGTGTAGAAGCTCATATCCATGGGTGTGAAAAAGAATGAGAAGCAGACAGAAATAGACTAAAATCCATAGGCAATTGGAAGCTTTAACACATTATATGATTCAATTTTTGTAGATTCTGTTAATTATAGGGATTAGGTCAATTAGAATTTATAGAATCGTTTCCAGTTATTACTGTCCTGAAAATGGTCAAGATGTGTCTAAACCTTTGTTCATTATGGCTGTTTTGGAATCAGACTCGGATCTAATTAGATAGTTCTAGAGAATATTAAATTCTTCTTTTTGTGAGGCAAGATACTCATTTTCTTAAGGGACATGTGAAGATGCCTAACCTAGACTCTTAACAACCACTTTCTGGATGCAAGTATGCTTGGAAAAAAAAATATTTATCCAAATCTATTATCCAAGTCTAGCTTCAGGTCTGCGTAGAGCACGAGTGGCCCTTATTTATGACCTTTACTCCAAGAGAATCATGAGAATGCAGCCAAATTTATGTTCTTGGATCTGTCGGTTATCTATAATACCATTTTGCCATGGGATATTGTTCAGAAGATTGGGAATGGAATTACAGTGTTATGATGCTTTCAATTTTGCCTGAAGGACTGGGAGATTTTTGTTCAATCCTATGCAGTTTGAACTGCAGGACCCTCAGAAATTAATTCTTGCCTTCTTCTCCCCCCTCACCCCCCAGAGCATCTGTATGAAGTAGCAGGGGAGACATTCAGATATCTGAAGTATGTATACTGTTGACATGCCATTCGAAGTAAAAATGAAGTACTTTGAATAGATGGCTCTTAGGCCTCAAACTAAGAATGTAGCCTATACTCAGGGTGGGATTCAGCTGGTTCGGATTGGTTCAGGCGAACCGGTACTTCCGATAATCATCTGGCCCTGCCCACCCACCCCCATCCTAACCTGTCCTTTATTTCCTTGTTTCTAGCTTATCTGAATTGCGCGTTACAGCTGATTTCCACACCTCAGCTTTTCTACTTACCAGGACTGACTTAGAAGGTAAGCAGCTGAGCTTTAAAAATCTCCAATTTTGTGTGCTCTCACACATGAAGCGTGCATGCATGCGCAAACCGTGTGCTTACCGAACCAGTTGTTAAACCAATTGCAGCCCACCACTGCCTATACTGTGTAGCTAGCATCCTCTGTGATGGAACAATTCCCTTTGAATCAAATCTATAATTAAAGGCAAGACAGAGAACCACCAGTCTTTCTCTAAACAACTTGGTGGCGCAGCGGACTAAAGCACTGTTAAGTAACCCTTAGCTGCCAGCTGCCTGCAATTACTGCGAGTTCAAATCTCACCAGGCTCAAGGTTCAGCCTTACATCCTTCCGAGGTAGGTAAAATGAGGACCCGGATTGTGGGGGCAATAAGCTGACTTTATATAAAAAGAACACCGCTTGGGGGCCCCGGAAAGCCCTACTAAGCAGGTATATACAAAAGTATGAAGGCTATTGCTTAATGTACTTAAGCCGCTCTGAGTCTCCAGAGAAGGGCGGCATATAAATCAAACCAATAAATAAATAAATAAACAAAAATATTAGAATATTAGAATAATTAAATGAAATAATACTGAATTAAAACAATCCCCCTGGATTGTCATGGATCCGTCCCTGGATCCTTCTCCGGGTACAAGTTCAGAGGAGGAGGATGATCTTGAGTGGCAGAGGAAGTGCAGAGTAGAGAAATGGCCTGGATCAGGGCTCAAAGAATGCTAGCCTGACAGATCAAGCTCAGCTGGGTTGATCGGACGAGTGACAGGCTGAGGCAGAGCAAGATGACGTACAGCTACAGCAAGTTGGCCATGAGGCTCCAGGCAAGGATCAGGAGCAGCTGCTGCCAGTTAGTAATGAGGAGGAGGAGTCCACACCTTGTCCTGATCCAAGGATATGTAGGGCAGAGATGAGACAGGCACAATGCTGGTCAGCTAGACTATTCAGGAGGAAGCAACATTGCCTTTCATGAAGGACTGCAGCGACGCCACATACTTAATCCCACAGAAGGACTTGAGCATTGCTGGAGCAACATACCCAGTTCCATGCCTTGTGGGTTTGTGTCTCGTGTATCCTGACCCATTTGGTTCGTAGGCTGCTTTCCTGGACATTGTGCATGCCCATTGGATTCAGTTACCCAGTGTTTCTTGCTGTGCTGAGCTCAGAATATGAATCTGCATTGCAAGGTGCTTTCTGAGGACCTGTTTGGGGGGTTTGAATAAACACCTGTAGAACTCTTGCTGTACATGCGTATGTGAGGGGAGCCACATGGATACATATTCCTTTGTCCAGATGTACGTATTTTATTTTTACATTTTATGTACAAAAGTGTACTGTTCTGTGGTTGAAGTTCCACTTAATGCCCCAAAATATGAAACATTAATTAAGATAATGAAAAATATCCAACATCCATCCAGATATCCAAAAGCAAATGAAAGGTTGAAAAACCCTATGGTTTTTCCTTGTGTTGTATACCCACAATAAATATAAAGGCTTCCCCTGTCCACTCATCTCCAACTCTAGGGAGTGGTGCTCATCTCCGTTTCTTAACTGAGGGAGACACATTTGTCCGAAGACACTTCTGTGATCATGTAGTCAGCATCACTATACATTGAGGTGCACAGAACACTGTTAACTTCCCACCAAAGTGGTACCTATTTATCTATTCACATTAGCATCAGGGTGGGTTCTAAATTTTTTTACTACCGGTTCTGTGGGCGTGGCTTATTTTGTGGGCATGGCTTGATGGTCATGTGACAATTATTTAGGATTTAGCAGAGGTACTGGTCTACCAGGCTTTTAACTGCTTGCAGAGCAGTACCAATCTACCCATCTACCCATACCCATAGACCCAGTACTGATCTACCCATTTATTTTTTTCAGGCACTGGTCTACTCATGTATGTTTGCAGGCACTGGTCTTCTCATCTGTTTTCTTTTAACACTGATCAGCTGTAGGGCGGCCCTTTGAAGCCCCGCGGCAAGAGTTTAAACAGTTTTTTTCCCTCTAGCCATCAGCTGGGACTCAGGAGGCAGCAATAGATTGGGGGTGGGGCCAAATAAAAGGTAAGAATAACATGGGGGTGGGGGGCCAAGGGGGGGCAGGGAAGGGCAGAACCGGTTCGATGACATCATATCGTCACCACTACCAGCTCAGGAGAACCGGGGTGAACCGGGAGGAACCCACTACTGATTGGCATGCTTTCAAAGTGCTAAGTTGGCAGGAGCTGAAGCAAGGGACAGGAGCTTATAACCACTGAGCTATTGCACCCACACCCACATAGTACCTACAATATTTATCAACTAATGTGATGTATTCTAAAAACATGTTTTCCCCTACATCTTTCATGGGGCAAATAATCTCAACTAAAAAAATTCTGGGATTTAAATATCAAATAAAATCTTTATTACAGTCAAATTCCATCATAAGGAGGGAGTGATACAATCAACCAAAACATAGAAAATACATCAAAGGTTGAAAACAAATAGAAATATAGAAGTTATAAAACAAAATTATATATTAAAAAGTCTGAATAGAACCTAAAATGGGGCGTAGGGGAGCATAAAGGTTAATACATGGCAGATTAAATCTATCATAGTACAGAATACTCTAGAACAGTGTTTTTCAACCTTGGAAGCTTGAAGATGGGTGGACTTCAACTCCCAGAATCCCCCAGCT
>WNWU01000048.1:2474953-2519055 GCA_012654045.1 Ptyas mucosa | reverse complement strand
TTCTGGGAGTTGAAGTCCACCCATCTTCAAGCTTCCAAGGTTGAAAAACACTGTTCTAGGATGACAAAAACTAAGATACTCATTAAGACTGGTTTATGGCACAGGTTATCATCTGACAAATTTGAGCACTGCTGAGTAAAACCCCACAACATTAGATATTGTAGCAATGTTAATAGATGAGACCAACAGGGAGTTGTAGAATTATCCTATGCACCTTAATGAGGCTAGTATGAACGTCTCTGTAATATTGGCAGAAGAAACTTAGGCGCTGTTCTTTCTCTGGGTCCAGAGTAACACTAAATTAATAATATTCAAAACCCAACAGAATGCATTTTACCCTCCTAGGACATTCCATAATTGTCCACTATTAATAAAGAAGCTTTAGAAAGACTCTTCCCATGGGTCTTGACTTACGATAAAGATATGTCTTTTAATCATACTATGTGTGAATTAGCATATTAAAACTGGAATCACTAACATGCATTTTAAGACCATTTTAATAATGGTTTGAATATTGCATATTATATTCCCCTGTGACCTAAGTATTCACAATTGCTGCCAAACTGCATATATCTATATGCATTACTGTGGGTGCATGTCCATATGTATACGTGTATAATTTAGGATAACAGTTTTAAGAAGGATTATTTTTCAGACTCCCTTACAATTTAGAAAAGTGCATGAATGCTAATAATAATAAGGATGCTGTTTAGCTAACTATTCTTGCAATGGGAGGGGGGGAATGGAGAAATTTTTGTTAATTCATAACTGAGTCACTTGGTGAAGGAATCACAAATTGACTCAAAAGTACACTTATTTGGTCAGTTTAGAAGCGGATAAGAAAACCAGTGGGATGCGGTGGCTCAATGGCTAAGACACTGAGCTTGTCGATCGAAAGGTTGGCAGTTCAGCGGTTCGAATCCCCAGTGCTCCATAATTGGGCGAGCTCCTGTTACTTGTCCCAGCTTCTGCCAACCTAGCAATTCGAAAGCACATACAAAATGCAAGTAGAAAAATAGGAACCACCTTTGGTGGGAAGGTAACAGCGTTCCGTGCGCCTTTGGCATTTAGTCATGCTGGCCACATGATCACAGAGACATCTTCGGACAGCGCTGGCTGTTTGGCTTTGAAACAGAGATGAGCACCGCCCCCTAGAGTTGGGAACGACTAGCACATATGTGTTACGGGAACCTTTCCTTTTCCCTTTTCTAAGAAAACCAGTGAGTGTCCATGATTATAGCACACATGCAGCACAGGTCTGGGCAAAATAAATATGCAAATATTCCAATTCACTTAATCGTGGAAAATTAATAAACAACCTGTGTGAAAAATCTCTCAGAACTATTTTTTTTTTCAGTTTTAATGTTGCACAGTAAGTAGGATGCTACAAATAGTTTCTGTATACACATGATGTAAAGTAAGCAAAATAAATTTAGTAGGATTTCTTTTTAATTACCTTACAGGGGGAAAAACAGATCTAATGGAATATAACTACCCCCCCCATCCTTCAAGACAAACAAAACCAATTAAAATAACACACATCTGCCCCATCAAAGGAAGATAGGTTTTCAAACACTTGCTCCTGAATTTTTAAAATAATGCCATATGTAAAAAAGCATCTCTGTTTTTATTTGTTTAGCTATTCTTCATATCAGTTGCTAGGAGGATGCAATGTATATTTTGAGATAAGTATAGTGCATGATAAAGAAATAAAGATAAAGAAATAAAGATATTTCTTTCGTCTTTAGAACTGTGTCATATTCTTTGTATCTTTGTTGTGATCAAAATAGCTTTATCTCCCTCAATTATAGCTAGAGGTATAAAAAACAAATATCAACTGCTCAGCACAATTATTTTCAGGGTTAGTGTAAATGCAGTCTATTCCATTTCAACTTGGAAAAAATAATAATCTTTTCTAAAAAAAATAGTGACTTCAGAGTTCCTATATTTTAGGGATTTAAGAACAAAATTGCTATAATTTGGCTCCAGTGTCTTGCTGGTTACAAACAATTAATTGTTTAGGGACCTCTCTTATCTTTCCTTAAAATTTAGGATATAATGCCATGATGTATCTAAAGACACTAAAACTAGCATATATTATTTTGAGGGATTTCAAAAGCAGAAACAGAAAGAAGCATCATAAAGAATTCCAAGCATATAGGAGACCTTCTTCCTTCTCCCTCAATAGACTTAGTATAGTATAAACGGTTGATAGAAAGACAATAGCTATTAAGTTATCCAAATATAATCAAATTGCCAAAATATATGGAAAATAAATAAGACAATGTATAAATATATTTTTTTAAAAAAAATACTACAAAGGCTGTATTTGTATCTCACTGGCTATTTAGTAATTTTTCTTTTGCACATTATTCTTTTGCAGATAAATTGGGGTTTATATACATATAATATTCTGTACAAGTATTATCTTAATACTCAAATACTTTGGCCACCTAATGAGAAGGAAGGACTGATTGGAGAAGAGCCTAATGTTGGGAAAGACTGAGGGCAAAAGAAGAAGGGGATGACAAAGAATGAGGTGGCTGGATGGAGTCACCGAAGCAGTAGGTATGAGGTTAAGTGGACTCCAGTGGATGGTAGAGGACAGGAAGGCCTGGAGGAACGTTGTCCATGGGGTTGCAATAGGTCAGACATGACTTCGCAACTAACAACAACAATTATCTTAAACTCAAATAGGACAGTGAAGATATGAATTCAACAATAAACTGAAATGCATTCTCTTGAATAAAACATTAAAATATAATAGGTAAAGGCAGAGTCTCTCTCTCTCTCTTTGTCTCTCTCTCTCTTTTTCTCATAATAGAGGTAATGTAAATATCAAGGGAAAAAATATAGGGAGGCAAGGGATTCTAGTCTTGTCTAACCAAAATGGAAATGATAAGCTACAGCAACATTCTTTCCATCAAGTTGAAATCATAATTTAGCCTGTAAAATTAATTTTAGATTATAAATTGGAATCTTCAGCTGGAACCCAGGAAGAGATGCAAAAGCAAACTATAAAAAACATCTCACAGGTATTTAGTTTAGGTTTTTTCCTGAGGAATTTAGTGCCACTTTCATCTCCCCCTTAACTTATTTAATGCCCAAATATGTATCTTATTGACCACAGATTTCCAGGAAAAGTATTTGCATAAACCAAAATGCAATTATCCTGGATTCATGTCTTTCCAAATTGTTATGTTTAGTTAGTACCTTTAAAAGAATAAGAAAAAAAGTATCAGTTCACCAACTGGATCTAGTAAATTTCATCCAATACATATTCAGAATGTGTTCATAAAAGCTGGAATATTAATTATACATTAAATTATATATCTAAAGCAGGGGTCTCCAACCTTGGCAACTTTAAGACCTGTGGACTTCAACTCCCAGAATTATTCAGCCAGCGAAGTTGTGGAATTCTGGGAGTTGAAGTCCACAGGTCTTAATGTTGCCAAGGTTGGAGACCCCTGATCTAAACAACATAGACTCAGACTTAGTAGTATGCAAATCTCTGAGAATAAAAAGCATTTTTGTTGGTTTGATTTCAGTCTATCAGGGTAAGTGATGTGATAACTATCAAGGAAAAATGTACCAAGACATATGATACTATAATGCATGGGAGCCAAAACAATATTGCTCATCTCATATTCTGAAGATGCTTTTTGTGATATACTTAAACATTTGAAGATGCACCAAAATCTCTAAAGAACAAAGACATTTTGTCTGAGTTTATAATTAGATTCATGCAACTGACAAAATATGACAAGGTCAGTTCCCCCGTTATAATTTTTTTCCTTGTCTTAATTTGTTTTCTAGCATTACTGCTTGTTGCTACCTATTTAAAGGAACAGAATCCTGACCTGATTAATCATGTACTTAATAAAGTGTATAGCTACCTTGTTCTTGAGATTATAGGCAATTTATATAAAAATGAATAAACACTATAAAAATTACATAGACCTTAAAACACAATTTTGCACCCAGGGAGCAGAAACTTGATTGCAATGCTTGGATATTCACTGAACAACTCAGGAGCAAGTGCTGGTACGGAGCATGGTGTATAGTTGGCTGAAAATGATCTTAGCTAGACTTTAACAATTTCATTGAGGAAGAAATCATTGAACTGATATGTATCAAAAAAAATTCAGGTAAACTTGGAAAATCACAACAAAAAAAGGCTTTTTTGAATAAATTACAAATTGTGAATAGAATAGAACAGAACAGAACAGAATAGAATAGAATTTTTTTATTGGCCAAGTGTGATTGGACACACAAGGAATTTGTCTTGGTGCATATGCTTTCAGTGTACATAAAAGAAAAGCTATGTTCATCAAGAATCATAAGGTACAACACCTAATGATAGTCATAGAGTACAAAAAAGCAATCAGGAAACAATATCAATATAAATCGTAAGGATACAAACAACAAAATTGCAGTCATACAGTCATTAGTGGAAGGAGATGGGTGGTGGGAATGATGAGAAGATTAATAGTAGTGCAGACTCAGTAACTAGTTTGACAGTGTTAAGGGAATTATTTGTTTGGCAGAGTGATGGCGTTCAGGAAAAAACTGTTCTTATGTCTAGTTCTTATGGTGTGCAGTGCTCTATACCAGTGATGGCTAACCTTTTTGCCGTCGCGTGCCAAAAGTGGGGGGAGCGGGGGGGTCGTGGGTGCGTGTGCCCACATCCATAATTCAATGTGTCCCACCCTCCCACGCATGCGCACGTGACCCCCCCAGTTCCCCCTGCTTTTGGCACACGATGGCACGGTGGGCCCAGTAGGCCCATATTCCGCCCTCCCAAGGCTCCAGAGGCTTTCTAGGAGCCTGGGGAGGGCAAAAACAGCCTTCCCCATCCCCCGGAGGCCGGAAACAGCCAGTTTCCCGACTTCCGGTGGGACCGGAAGGCCTGAAAATCAGTTGGCCAGTGCACGCATGCGCGCTGGAGTTGAGCTAGGGCAACACTCGTGTGCCCACCAATATGGCTCCGTGTGCCACCTGTGGCACCCGTGCCATAGGTTCGCCATCACGGCTCTATACCATTGTTTTGAGGGTAGGAGTTGAAACAGTTTATGTCCAGGATGTGAGGGGTCTGTAGATATTTTCACAGCCCTGTTTTTGACTTGTGCATTACACAGGTCCTCAATGGAAGGCAGGTTGGTAGCAATTGTTTTTTCTGCAGTTCTAATTATCCTCTGAAGTCTGTGTCTTAATTGGTAAAGCACTGCAATATCTCTTATATCTTACCGCCTTCTGGATAAAAAACACTCTTAATCTCCTTTCTCCTGCACCACTGTTCTCTACCCCAGTTTAACTCCTGAATTGCTCTAACATTTCTGTCCATTTAATGAAGTGAGCTATAGCTTGTGAAAGCTATTTCTTCTGATAATATTTTTCATTGGACAATGTGCTCCTTGATTCCTTCTTGATTCCTTCTTTTCCAATCAGTTATCCAAGAAAACTATGCATGGTAAACATTTCACTTCATTTCCTTCTTTTTTTGTAGGACTATCCGGACTGAGCTTCAAAAATCCAGAAGATTCTTCACGATTACAAGAGTTAGGGTTTTCTATATTTCTTTGCTGCAATCTAGTCATTTTGATTTTCGCGGTTTTGTAGCCCTATCACTGCAGACACATTTTATTTTATTTTATTATTTCTTTTACTTTATTGTATTGTATTGTATTGTAAAGGATATGGTGGCTCAGTGGCTAAGATGCTGAGCGTGTCAATCGAAAGCTTGGCAGTTCAGCAGTTCGAATTCCTAGTGCCATGTACAGAGTGAGCCCCTGTTACTTGTCCCAGCTTCTACCAACCTAGCATTACGAAAGCACGTAAAAAATTCAAGTAGAAAAATAGGCAGTGGTGGGATTCAGCCAGTTTGCACCACTTCGGGAGAACCGGTTGTTAACTTTCTGAGCTGTTTGGTGAATTGGTTGTTGGAAGAAATCATTAGGGCAGAGAACCGGTTGTTAAATTATTTGAATCCCACCACTGAAAATAGGGGCCACCTTTGGTGGGAAGGTAACTTTTCTGTGCGCCTTTGGCATTTAGTCATGCCGGCCATATGACCACGGAGACATCTTCAGACAGTGCTGGCTCTTCGGCTTTGAAACAGAGATGAGCACCACCCCTTATCGTCGGGAACGACTAGCACATATGTGTGAGGGGAAGCTTTACCTTTACCTCACCTTATGTTTTGTATGTACATGTCATTTTACATGAAAGCAATCAGGTAGCTGAATTGTTTGAGAACAGATGCACTAAGGAAAACTGATATCCAGTGTTAAAATTAAAAATGTCGAATGTATCTCAGAAACATACTTCTTATTTTAATGCCAAAAGGGAAGGTGTTCCATAGGAGCTGGATTTCTTAGGCAGGAATTATTACTCAGAATCTGTCTAAAATTAAGTAGGTACGAACTGAGTCTCACATGGCATATGGATAAGGGCACAATTGGCATTATGTACAGAGATTGGACCTAGATGGAAGCTGCCACTGTTTAATTTGAAAGCATCTCTATTACCAGGCAGTCTTAAACATATGGCTTCATCAAAAAGAAGAATGAAGCAAAAGGATCTATGCTTATTAAATCATGATGGAGTAAAGCTGCATTTCAATCACAGAAAACGTTAATCTCAAAGTTAAACTACTGGAGTTTTTATGTCTCTTCTTTGCTACATATATCCAGAATGTTTTGTTATGTGCAAAATGGCTGCAATTTTTATGTACCAAGAAGAGATATCAAAATAATCAGGAATAAAAATACATCTACATACATGCATACGTCTGTGTTACACCAGTGAGCACAACAATATCACAACAGCAACAGTGAGCACGTTCCTATAATTGGTTTCCTATGTTTAATAATGCATATACTGTACTATCCAGGGTCTATAACCCCACAAAGGGAAGTGCTGGGGAAATTATTGTCTACTTAACTTTTCAAAAGAGGACAGTAGGAATATGTTCTATTCATGGATACTATTAAAAGAGATGACAAACAATCTTGGTATACATGTATACAGATATTTAGCAGATATAGGAATGTGAAAGATGTAGAAATGTAACTGAAATTCCCATAATCTTGACTGATGTAGGTTAGAGCTGACCATACTATCTATGGGGAAAATTGCTTTGCACAACTGTGTCAATGAAGATTCTTTCAACCCTGCCTAGCAAGGCGATCAAACCGGTCAGTCCTAGAGGAGATCAACCCTGACTGCTCTTTAGAAGGCCAGATCGTGAAGATGAAACTCAAATATTTTGGCCACCTAATGAAAAGGAAGGATTCACTAGAGAAGAGCCTAATGCTGGGAAAGATTGAGGGCAAAAGAAGAAGGGGATGACAGAGAACAAGGTGGCTGGATGGAGTCACTGAAGCATGTGACCTTAAATGGACTCCAGAGGATGGTAGAGGACAGGAAGGCCTGGAGGAACGTTGTCCATTGGGTTGTGATGGGTCGGACACAACTTCGCAACTAACAACAAAGTATCATTTCAATTAAAACCCTTCTTGCGTGAATATTCTGATTATGTTCTATTCTTCATCAAAGTCACTCATATGGGTTGGTTTATTTGTAGCGCTCACATTCTGCAACATATGTTTGTAGGAGGACAATTCCCACATGAACGTAGAAATGCCTTCACAGAAGCCAATACCGTTAAAGCCACCTCAGTGGATTTGCACATGGTGAATATCCAGTATTTATCATTTAAGCATAGTTTTGTAGTAAGTTCTATAATTTTTTCAGAAGATTTAATGTCATGTTAGAAACTATCATTACGCTAATCCTGATCTACGTCTAGCTCCAAGAGGAACTAGATTGAAAACTAAATGAAAAGAGATCATCATGTAGCCATTTGGAAAGTTTAATAACCAAGTCTCTCATAGTTTGCCTCCTACTATAAGCATATGTCACAATGTTCAAAGAGTACACCATGTTCTTTATTATGTGGAAAAACAATAGTAATGTCTTGCTGGAAATGTACCAAATGCTTTTTACTTAGTACTTTGCTATTCATGTCATGTCAGCATCTTGCTTTACTAAATTTTCTAATGTTCCAAATTTATTGAAATTTGCACTTTTTAAAACCTTTACTCAGTTCCAAAATTAAATTAAAGAACATCATCTATTTTAAAAATGCTATACATGAATACTAATTACAACGAGGATACAAAACTGGTGGGTGGGGGGAATTTCCAGTACAATAGGTGATTATGTTGGCATTAGTCGCTGGAAAATTAGCATTTTAATATAATCTGAACAGCAGGACGCAAAGATATTGTGCTGATTTTTTTTTTTTAAAAAAATGGCACATGGTTAAAATCTTTCGGAATGTTAATATATTCTTGTCTTTCAAATACCATGATTAAAAGCAGCAGAATTGAGGTCATGCAATATAGGATCAAAATGGTATAGCTCAGCTTTTTAATATATATATTAAAATTATACACACACACACACACACATATATATGTGTGTGTGTGTGTGTGTGTGTGTGTGTGTGTGTGTGAAGTTTTCCTTTCTTAAGAAGATGTAACCTAAACTGAAGTTTAGAAAGAAACTAGATGGACTTCTGGATATAAATAGGAATACTATTTTGGATGTATACAGGACATTTGAGAAATTTCCAGCTAACCTCCATATTTGAGAAATTTGGTTTGCTAATCTATAAGGTAGACCCTTGACATAAATAATGAGCCTTGTAGGCCATTCTCCTCTGCTGATGCTTTTTTAAGATGACCAGCATAAGATTGACCACGTGTACTGTACAGTAGTGGGTTTCACTTACCTTCGCTACCGGTTTGGAACTCTGAGCATATGTGCATGCCCAGAGTGTCCGTGATTACGTCTGGACAGGTGGGTGGAGCCTCCCGCTGCTGTCGCCGCTACCAGTTTGCCTGAATCGGGGAGAACTAGTAGAAACCCACCACTGGTACTGTAGGTTCAAGAGGCTGTAATACACTGAATTAAAAAAAAATGTATACCATTTCCCACTAAAATGTATTTTAATGTTTTACCAAATTTTCTATCTAGGCTAATTCATGAACCGAATATTCAAAAAAACTTCTTGTCAGAAATTTTATCACTTGTGGAGAAGCTATGCTTTTCCAGCCTATGATATGCCTATGATATAAATAATGAATTTTACCCTACAGTATCACTGAGAAACACAAAGCAAAATGTCATTAAGCAATAGAAAAATTAAAAGGGGCTCCATATTTAAAAAGCAAGACTATAAAACAAATTTTCTCCTTCT
Source organism: Ptyas mucosa (assembly GCA_012654045.1). Lineage (NCBI taxonomy): Eukaryota > Metazoa > Chordata > Lepidosauria > Squamata > Colubridae > Ptyas > Ptyas mucosa. The sequence goes on along the minus strand of WNWU01000048.1, from coordinate 2,509,790 downwards.
TGTCTACAGAGGGCAATTAACTGATATGCCATAGAGATTCACTATTTATCTATACCCATGATGGCGAACCTATGGCACGCATGCCACAGGTGGCACACAGAGCCATATCTGCACGCAAGCGTTGCCCTAGCTCAGCTCCAGCGCGCATGCACGTGCCGGCCAGCTGATTTTTGGGCCTTTGAAGGGCCTCTGGGGGAAGTGGAAAAGGCCATTTTCTCCCTCCCCAGGCTCCAAGAAAGTCTCTGGGGCCTGGGAAGGGCAAAAAAAATGGGCCTACTGGGCCCACCAGTAACCTTTTTGCCATCACGTGCCAAAAGTGGGGGGAGGGGGCGGTCACACATGCATGCGTGGGGGGGCAGGGCTTGGGGACATTGAATTATGGGTGTGGGCACGCGCACACATGACCCCAGACCCCCCCACACACCTCATGCTTTTGGCACACGATGGCAAAAAGGTTAGCCATCACTGATCTATGCTGTCTTGAGTATCTGAGTAGATTTTATGGAATGGAATATACTGAGTAGATTTTAGAAGTTAGAGTTGAGTAACGGAGGGGCCTTGACAACAGTCTCAAATACCCTGTTCCAAGATTCTACTACTATTATAGCTATAAATAGTCCTAGCATTCAGTGATATAAATACAATGTCAAGGGTTTATGTTAGTCTGCAGTCTTGGTATTGCTCACGGTATCCCATCAAAAAAGTAATTAGACCTGACTCTGCTTAGCTTCTGAATCCAGATAAGCTTACTAGCTCCAGCTACATGCTGAAATGATCACTGAAGTACAATTCAGAACAAAATATGAAAGGAAATGGTTTCTACTTACTTTTAAATTGACTGTCAGTTAATAGAACACTTCCATAGCCATGGTTTACTCTTTTATATGAATTTAGTTTTTTAAAAAGTTGATGACTCTTAATTATATAAAATATGTGTTGAATAAGTCAGAAAACAATTGGTTTTCTTAAGCATGCCGTACTTACGTTGCATTCCATTTTTCCTTGGTAAAACAGTTTTTACCAATGTTATGGAAGAAGGACAAATAGTCTTTAAACTATCCCTGTCCATTCATTATTACGTTATTCTCTCTTTTTTTAAAAAAAAAACACTACTTTACAATTAACTACTTGATTTTAATTATGACTGTAATTTTATGATTTTATTTCATGCCTTCTTCATTTTGATTTTTCATTTAAATTAGTGACAGGCAAGTTCATGAAAAGTCTATGTGATTTGATGAAAGAATGGCTTATACACTTTTTTAATTTTCTGAATTACTCAATCTGATGAAATATATTCCTAAAGACATGCAGAACTGTATCAACATAGAAACATCGCAGGATTCCCAATCAGGCATCTTCTATCTGCTCCTCAAAGTACACAAACCATGCAACAATCCTTTTCCAGTGCCCCAAGCATTGAAAGTATCACAACCAGCGTATTAGATTTCATAGATTCTCAACCTTTCGTTTCCATGCCCAACCTTTTGCACCCAGTAGTCTGAGTTACAAGGGGGTCTCTCTGAGCTTGCTTGTTTTCTCCCAGAAGGAAAAACAGGAGTCATCTACAACATACAATGTAAGAACTGCAACAACCACGGGGTAGGACAAGTTTCAGTTTCAGTTTCAGTTTATTTAATTTGTATACCGCCCTCCTCCCGAAGGACTCAGGGCAGTGAACAGCCATAAATAAAACATACAAGTATAACATTTAAAACCCAATTAAAATCCAATTAAATAAATTTGGCCGTAAAAATATTAAAACCCCAATAATTTAAAACGAATTAAAATTGATAACATTTTTAAAAAAGGAGAATCAGGCCAGGCCTGCCTGGCGAAATAAAAGGGTCTTAAGAGTGCGGCGGAAGATGCGTAGGTCCGGGATCCTCCAAATCTCTGGGGGGGAGCTCATTCCAGATAGTAGGTGCCCTCACAGAGAAGACTCTCTCCCTGGGGGACGCCAGTTTTCAGGCCATTTTCAGGCCATTTTTCGGGCCATATTCTGGTAGTTTTTTGCCCATTTTCAGGTCAAACATGGTGAAAAAATGCCCCCAAAACAGGGTGCTTTTCTGGCCATTTTTCAGGCCATTTTCAGGTCATTTTTTGGACCGTTTTCAGGCTGTTTTTCGGGCCATTTTCAGGCTCTTTTTCGGGCCACTTTCAGGTAGTTGTTTTGCCCATTTTCAGGCCAAAAACAACAAAAAAAATGGCCAAAAACCAGACATGCACTCATCAGCCAGCATGTCTTTGGGTTTCCAGTGCTCCAGCACATGCACGCACTCACATGCATGCATGTTCCAGTTTGGGCCCTCAGTGCTGAAAAGGTTCGCCATCACTGGATTAAACCATAGTTTCAATTATGAAAATATGACCATCCAGACCAGGCCAAATCCAAAAATGCCAAGGAATTTCTAGAAGCCTGGCAAATCAGCCATCAATAGACACAAAGACATTAACAACATCTATAGACTATTGAAAAGAGATAATCAACCAGTCCAAAGAGAAAAAGACCTAGCACTTCTGCACCAGTAATTAGGACTCAGATCAGATTAACATCAAAGTTAATTTCAGACCCACAATCAAGTAAGCAATACCCCAGTCAAGAAGCTGCCAAAGAGCCATCAGTAAACAGACGAACCAAAGAATCCCTAAGACTTCCCCCACCCACATGGACAGGCAAGTTACCTCAATATAAATTGACAGCAAACAACACTCCTTAGTAGCACTGATGATGTTACCTAGTTAGGCAGTGGTGGGTTCCTCCCAGTTCAGCCCAGTTCGGCCGAGCCGGTAGCAGTGATGATATGACATCACCAAACTGGCTCTCGTTTTTCCAGAGCTGGCTCCCTGCTGTCCCCGCTGCCCCCCCACCCCCTGCCCTCCCTCCGCATTATTCTTACCTTTTATTTAGCCCCACTCCCAATCTATTGCTGCCTCCCGAGTCCCAGCTGATCGGCTAGAAGGAAAAAAACTGTTTAAACTCTTGCCGTGGGGCTTCAAAGGGCCACCCTACAGCTGATCAGTGTTAAGAGGCAGTGTGGTGGTAGACCGGTGCCTCCCAAAACAAATGGGTAGACTGGTGCCTCCAAAAAACAAATGGTAGACCAGTGCCTCCAAAACAAATGAGCAGACCGGTACAGCTCTGCAAGCAGTTAAGAGCCTGGTAGACCAATACCTCTGCCAAATCCTAAAGAATTGTCACATGACCATCAAGCCACGCCCACAAAATAAGCCACGCCCACAGAACCAGTAGTAAAAGAATTTAGAACCCACCCCTGTAGTTAGGGTAATAAAACATCTGCAAGAAAACAAGCAAGATCAGAGAGCACCAAGGACCCCTCATTTTAATTCTGAGCTAAAATATTATTCTTTATTGGTACTCTGAGCTACATAGGAGACACCACAGTCTTCCTAATAAGATTGAAATTCGTATGCAATCTCCCTTAACAACATTTTGCCACCATGGATGTTGAACCACTATGTAATCATTATCTAAAAACATGAGCTTTAATTCATCAAATTTTTCATCAATGAAGCCATAATATTTCACCTTTGTCAATTACATATACCTACAAAATTGTGGCACTGCTATGGACACTCTTTTACAATATGCCAATATTGCCATATGTTTTTCCTCAATATGCCAACATCATTATGATTGATGTTGAACAACACTTTCTTAACTCCTACCCCTGAAGTTCATCCTTTACTTGAGATTCACTGATGACATTTGCATCATCTAACCCATCATCTGGATCCATCTCATCAAATTCAATCATAATTTCAACATCTTCCACCCTACGAACAACTAGTTCACTTCCTTGATGTCACTGTAAAACGACAAATGCAGGAGCCTGAACTACCCTCATAACAAGGTCAATAAAAAATCAATACAGCTAGATCAGTTCTCATGGCGGCCGATTAAAATACAGATCACAGAAACAGAACAATATAGCATTACTGTTTTTCTCTTGCAGGTTGCAGCTCAAACTATTCAAATACATTATTAATAGACTAATAATAGTACACATCCTGTACTGGATAATGGCATTGCACTTTTTCAGGCACTTTAATCTGCAACTTGCATTGCGTAACCAACTTATCATCCCCCTCCTTTCAATTCCCTCACACGGATTTAAAATCCTGCATTAATCTAGCCACATTATGCATCTGATAAAGTCAGCTGCACCTAATGAAAACTTATACTTCTAACACAAATTGGAAAAGTTCTACCAGATTCCTGATTTTTAATCATTTCAGGTGTCAGAATGAATCTGGTAACACTTTTTCTGACTAAAAGATAAATGAGTCATGTGATCTTAAGAATTTATATGTATCATTGAAGTTTTCTATTTCTTCAGTTCACCAGAGTCAGGTATTTAATGCCATGGACCCTCAGTATAGTTAATTAATCAGACCTTTGACTCAGATTTAATGAATCCAGAGAATTTTGTTTATAATTGTAGATCTGTTTTTAATGTAATGTCCACTCTGTTAAGCTCTCTGATGAGAGCATTGGCTACTCTTGCTACATAATTTCTTCATGGTTTCATCCAGCATTTACCCATCAATTTGTTAGTGAACAACTTGATTTCCTTCAAATTTCATTTTCCCCATTTCTCAGATAGTGTTTGATGAAATATTTCCCCCTAAATTTTCTCGTTTTCAAATAGGGAAAATGATTGGATGAGTTGTGGATGTGAAGCAAATTTTATAGTCCAAAATACAGTTTCTTCTTCCACTTTGACATCTTTCTCTTCATGTCCTATACTGACGACAGAAGTAGAGAATAAATAAGAGGCTAAGACAGGTGACTTAAATTCCAGTAACAGTTTTCTTAAAAACTAAGCAACTGTAGCTTTGTCCCACAAATTTTGGATAAGTATCCTTACAAAAAGGATTACTATTTGACAGCTGTTCTAGTTTCTTGTTTTCTCCGAGTAATGATCAAATCAAATTCCCAAATTATGCTTTATTTCCCAAGATTGCTTTGCATAATTTTCTGTCTGTGTATAGCAGGCATTTAGATTTACTGGATGTTCCCGTGATCTTCAGTTTCTGGTCTCCTGAAATGACAGTATAATTGCTGTAAAAAAGCCAGTTATGCTGTTACCTCTGTTAAGCACTTTGACTTTTTAAACCGACTATCCTTTAAAAAAAAATAAAAAATCACAACTCCACAACTGTATGCTGGAGAAGAAAACAGAAGAAAGGTGAAAAACCAAGAGGTAAGACGGTTTTGACCATTTTATTTTGGAACTTATTTCATTTTATTCCACCAGAATTATAAGACCCCTGATGGGTTACAACAGTAAATGTACACAAAAACATTATACAATAAAAATGGCTATAATTATCATCCCGTCATCAATAACTTCAGCCAGCATGACTTGACATTAGTTTTAAAAGGTTCTGAGAAAAGCTGTTGCTAATTTACCCTCTGATGGGAAGGCTGCTTGGTAGTGGAGAGAGACTATCATGGAGAAACACAATTTTGAAGCCCCTATTAAGCTTACCTTGCATGCAGTCCAGCAGGTGTTCAAGAGCCAAACAATTTAAAGGTCAAAACTAGGCATCATATTGACAATATGCTATCACAGAAGAAAAATATAGAGTAAAGGAAGCTCGTCAAAATGATAGCTCTGTTAGTAAGGGCAGGATAATTAAGAGCCTATAGAAATACAATAATTGAGGCTTACACTACATGCCTTGGAAGGAACCTTAATCTGAGTATAAATTTATTCTACCCATCACTCATTCTGTTTATCACCAGCTTTCTCCCATAAGAGATTTTTTACTGTCTAAACCCAGGATTAAATTAGTGGAACAACGAAGCAGCTCCTGTAATTTACATCTTTGTTTTATGCCTTTGATAGGAAGCCAAGAACATATGCAACAGTAGTAAACACACATACAAAAAAAAAAGAGCCTGTGTTGTAGCTTAAGACACATTACAGTTCTGCAGACAAAGCTTTTTAGAAACTTCAGACATCATTCTTTTCAGTAGTGGGTTGCTACCGGTTTGACCCTGTTTGGGTGAACCGGTAACAGCGGTGGTGGGAGGCTCCACCCACCTGCCCGACATCATCAAATACGATCTGCATGCACAGAAGTGGCGCATGCACGCACGAGCGAAGCAAGCGTGCGTGCACGAGTGAACCAGTAGCAAAGGTAAGTGAAACCCACCTCTGATTCTTATCCTTTAAGCTTTAACGCAAATTTTCTCATACTTATCCATACAATATATATCAATATATACATATATATTAAGTGTTTTTCTATCGAGATACCTGGTCTACCTCAGCAGCCCTCAAGCAGTCGCATTCACAACAAACCATTTTACACCAAATTTATATTTTGCTGATAAAGAAATAAAGGGAGACTAGTATAGATATATTTCAAGCTATTTAGCTCTCATCAGCTAGCCATACCCTTACTTGGATTCAAACTTGGGCTGCCTGCATGTTGGGTAGTTATATTAACGTCTGAGCCACAAGCTGATGACGGGAGGAGAACTTGTGGTTCAGAGGTTAATACAACTACCTAACATGCAGGCAGCCCAAGTTTGAATCCAAATAAGGGTATGGCTATCTGATGAGAGCTAAATAGCTTGAAATAGATCTATACTAGTCTCCCTTTATTTCTTTATCAGCGAAATATAAATCATACACACACACACCATATTTTTCGGAGTAAAAGAGGGTGAAAATTTGGATGCGTCTTATACACCGAATATAGGCCAGCCCAGCCTCTGAAAAGGAGGTTTCAGAGGCTGAAAAAAGCCTCTGAAACCTCAATTTGAGAGGCTGAAAAAAAAATCAAGGCACAGACATCACAACCAATGAACCTGTTGCTAAAGTTCACCTCTGGGAACAGCTGATTGGGGATATTCCGGGAAGACCAAGCCACCCCCAATCAGCTTTTTTCTTATTTTCCTCCCCAAAAACCAAGGTGCGTCTTATACTCTGATGAGTCTTATAGTCCGAAAAATACGGTATTTAAAAACATGTTCATATTCAAGTATGTGAAAAAGTAAAGCAAATACAGAGAGGTTTTCATTCAAGTTGTTATTACTGAATCCATGAAATTGAGTTCGGGGGAGCCAGAGAACTTGAGAAAAGCTTTTGAGGAAAGGGGTGCAAGGATTGCCGTGGCATTGTTCTCCTATGTCAGGGGTGGGGAACTATGATCCTTTTATGATTTGTGGACTTCAACTCCCAGAATTCCTGAGCCATAATTTCATGATGGATGCAAAAGGGCGAGCAGAGATTTGCACCGTAAAGCTGCCACCAACATAATGCCTTTCCCCCCCCCCTCCACATCCTATTGTATTGAATGATAACATTTAGCGGAGATCAACTCTTTAATTTTCCAGTCAGCCCAACTGTATTTTTAATAAAGAAAAATAATTATGGAGAAATAGTTCTGTCTAAAAAAAAACAAAGAATTTGTTTCAATTTCAGTCTCATAAAATTAAATGAAATACTGAAGCTGTTCTGACAGTGAAAAGCAAAGAGCTGGAAAGGTCTCTCCGCTTCTTTAGCATGACAGATATTCTTTTGAAGGGAATGAAGAGAAAGGCAGGTTTTATGTATTGGGATACAATTGAAATACTTTATCTGTGTCATAGCTCCAGCGCTAAATGTAATAAATTTAAAATGTCTATTCTATCATAAACCCCATTGAGTTCAATGAAGCCAAATTACAGATTAAATTGATATAGAAGTCCATTTTGTCATATTAGCATTGTTATCCTTAAGCAGGAACTTAGGTAAGGTAAAAGTTAATAAAGTTGCTCTTTAGGTAACCTGGATAGGTAAGAATGAAAAGAAAGAATTATACTAGTGCTTGAGTATGATTTTTGGATAACCGCTGTAGAATTCAACTAGATTCCTAGATTCCTAGAAGTCTTTCCATAGATAGTTCTCAACTAATGACCACAGTTGAGCCCCCAACAGTTCTGTTGCTAAGTCAGACAATTATTGAGTTTTGTCCATTTTACAACCTTTTTTGCCACACTTATTAAGTGAATTACTGCAATTTAGTTAGTAACATGGTTGTTAAGTGAATCTGGTTTCTCCATTGACTTTACTTGCCAGAAGGTAGCAAAACGTGATCACCTGACCCCAGCATATTGCAACCATCATAAATATGAGTCAATTGTCTAGCCAAAAGCCACGGTGGTGCAGTGGTTAGAGTGCAGTACTGCAGGCTATGTCTGCTGATCACCAGCTGCCAGCAGTTGGCAGATCGAATCTCACCAGGTTCAAGGTTGACTCAGCCTTCCATCCTTCCGAGGTGGTAAAATGAGGACCCAGATTGTTGGGGACAATATGCTGACTCTGTAAACTGCTTAGAGAGGGCTGTAAAGCACTGTGAAGCGGTATATAAGTCTAAGGGCTATTGTTATCTGAATTTTAATCACATGACCATGGAGATGCTGCAGCAGTCGTGTGAGGGTGAAGGTTCATTCTCTGAGCTTGTGGTTTGGTTTCCAAACATTTCATTACCTGGCCAGGTAACATCTTCAGCAGAGTTTAGGGGAAGTCAGTGTCGTTCTGTTTATTGGGGCATTGTGTGGTCAGTAGATCTTGTGATGGGTCAGGTGTGAGTTATCGGTGAGATTTTCTGAAGGTTTTCGTGATGGGAAGATTACATCAGATGAGAATCATTGGGAGGTAAGTTGCTGATTGGGGGGGCTTGTGTGGGTTGACTGAGGGTCAGTGCTGTCTCTGATTGACTGTATGATTGATTTGGATTCTGAGAGGTTGAAAGGCTGGTTGCAGGTCAACGTGTCTGTTGATGGAACTGCTTCGATGAGCTCACAAGAGTGTTGGGTGGTAGCGTGGCCAATGATTTTTTAAAAAAATTTATTTATATGCTGCCCTTCTCCGGAGACTCAGGGCGGCTTACAATGTATTAAGCAATAGCCTTCATACTTTTGTATATTTTATACAAAGTCAGCTTATTGCCCCCACAATCTGGGTCCTCATTTCACCTACCTTAGAAAGGATGGATGGCTAAGTCAAACTTGAGCCTGGTGAGATTCGAACTTACAGTAATTGCAGACAGCTGGATGTTAAATGCTGCCTTAGTAGGAGGCATTAGCCTGCTACGCCACTCAGGCTCCTCCAATCGATTTTTGTGTTGCTCCAATCGAACTGATGCTCTTTGGTGTCAGCGTGGGTAGAGATTAAGGATTTGGGATCATGGTATTTGACTGCCAGCAGATGTTCGTGGACCCTGGTTTTTAATTGACATGATTATTTGTTCCACGTAAAATTGGTTGCATTTGTTACAGTTGATTTTGTAGATTACGTTGTTTCTTTCATCCTTCTGTATCTTGTCTTTGGTTCTGGATAATTCCTGACACAGTGCGGCTGTGGGCTTTTGCTGTGAAGATGTTACCTAGCCTGGTAATGAAACATTCGATGACTAACCCACAAGTTCGGAGAATGAACCTTCACCCTCATCCTACATCCGAGCTACAGATATTTGCCACTATTGCAGTCGTGTGAAAAACAGCCATAAGTCACTTTTTCTAGTGTCATTGTAACTCTGAACAGTTACTAAACGAACTGTTGTAAGTTGAGAACTACCTGTATTTCCTTTTCTTTGTGTCCCACCCAGTTTATTTAATGAGTTTTTTTTAAAAAAAACAAAAATGAATACAAAAATGCCCTTTAAATTTGTATAGCATTGTTTTTCAAGTTATATCCAATATATTTCCTGATCTGAAATACCCCTTGCAATACTTAGAACAATGTTCCGGTCGGCACATTCATTCGGAGAATCAAATACATTTAGTTCATATCAAGATGTGCAAAGATCAAAGCCTCCATATATCCATAAGTCTTTGCAGGTAACATCATGTTCAAAAATTAGCTTTCATGATTCTTTACAAGATGGAACATTCTGAAATGTACACTTGCAAGATCCCTCTTTAGCATAGAAAATGAGATGTGGGCAAAATGCCAAGTTTAAATGAACATTAAAAGTCTGTATTTAATGCAAATGCATGGAGGGCATTTTTTAAAAGCCTGATTGATTTGATTACATTTGCCCAATTAACAAGAATTGATTAGTTGTTCTTGGAATCCATAGTACTATCAAAAGAGCAGCTTAGTTGGTAAAAAGCATCCTTAATTATCTGCTAGGAACATGTAAACAAGTTTGTAATTGCTATAGTAAAACAGAAAACACATACGAGTTTGTGTTTCCATTTTATATTGGTTAAGCATATATCGGTAGTAAATTACCTGCTTAAAGCACTATATTCACACAATATGTAAAAACAACAACATTTTAAATTCAGCCTCGACACCAGGTGCTGTTTAAACATTCAATTTACATCCAATCTTTTAGTCAGTCTTGATGCTATGAAAACTTCACCTTGAGTCAATCTTTGACCCCTTTTTAGATTTAGGAACTACTTTCTAACTTTTTAAAGAAGATCTGGGGTTTGTGTAAAATATTCACATGGTCATGAATCATTCATAAACAGGAATGGCTTGGAAAGGGTCTACAGAATAACAGAATATCAGAGTTTGAAGGGGCCTTGGAGCAGTAGTGGGATTCAGCCAGTTCGCACCACTTCGGGAGAACCGGTTGTTAACTTTCTGAGCAGTTTGGTGAACTGGTTGTTGGAAGAAATCATTAGGGCAGAGAACTGGTTGTTAAATTATTTGAATCCCACCACTGCCTTGGAGGTCTTCTAGTCCAAACCCCTGCCTAGGCAGGAAAGCCTATACCACTTCAGACAAATGTTATCCAATATCTTCTGTAAAACTTCCAGTGTTGGAGCACTCAAGTTGTTCCACTGATTAATTGTTCTGTCAGGATATTTCTCCTTAGTTCAATGTTGTTTCTCTCCTTGATTAGTTTCCACTCATTGCTTCTTGTCCTGCCCTCAGGTGCTTTGGAGAATAGTTTGACTCCCTCTTCTTTGTGGCAGCCCTTGAGATATTGGAACACTGCTATCATGTCACCCGTGGTCCTGCTCTTCATTAAACTAGACATAACCAATTCCTGCAACCGTTCTTCACATGTTTTAGCCTCCAGTTCCCTAATCATCTTTGTTGCTCTTCTCTGCACTCTTTATAGAGTCTCAACATCTTTTTTACATCGTGGCAACCAAAACTGGATGCAGTATTCCAAGTGTGGCCTTACCAAGGCATGATAAAGTGGAATTAACACGTCACGTGATCTACGAAAACTTGCCACAGCCAACTCGCCATGGTCAACTCACTGCAATTCGGCATGGCCAAGTTGCAACGGGACAACTCACTGTGGGACAAGAGTTACACTAATATTGAAGAAATAGTGGAAGAGAATCATTAAAGAAAGGATGCCAAAGGAGGGACAAAATGAAATGTGATTGAAAAAAACTAAAATATATTTTTTTAACTATTTTAAATAATTAAATTGAATTGTTGAATTGTCCTGCAGTGAATGGGCCATAGGAAGTTGTCCTGCAGTGAGTTAACCATGATGAGTTGGCCAGGGTGAATTGGCTGTAGAGAGTTGGCTGTGGTGAATTTTCCCATTCTGGCTGGAAACTGTCTTGATTCACTGTGACTCTTGCAGACTCTTGCAAGAGTCTGATCGAAAAGAAGCTCTTCAAAAGGTAGGACAGCCCATATGCAAATAAGGGCTGTTATTGTGGGAAAATAAGAGGAGGCAGGAGTATTTTTGCTGCTTTGAGTTATTTATAAAAACAATAAAGGCGGGTTAAAAAATAAAGTGGCAGAGGAGTGAGGTTCAGTGGTGGGTTGCCCCCAGTTTGGACCGGTTCTATAGAACCGGTAGTAAAATCAGCAGGAGGCTCCACCCACTGACCCTGATGTCATCAGAAGTGATCTGTGCATGCGCAGAAGCAGTTGCGATCCCATTGTGAACTGGTAGTAAAGATAAGTAGAACCTACCGCTGGTGAGTTTGAGTTATTGGATGGGTGATGGCAATTAGTTTCGAAAACAAGGTGCTAGACAGAACCACTCAGGTCCTTATTTTACTTGATTGTGGGATAAATTTTGATGTGTCCCCACACCTGAAGATAAGATGGTAAGAATCAGGGATGTTGGGTGGTGGTTGGGTGGGAAAGATATGACAGAAGACATGGGGGAGCGTCAGGGAAGGTGTCCCCAGTGTATAGGACTGATGCCCCATTCTGGCTCTCTATATTGACCCCTGGGGCTTAGTCATCAAAGCTTTAGTGGCGCCTGGATTTGCTGTGTGACATCAGCCAAAATTTTGGATCAGATGTGGAGCTGTTGGCATTCAAGAATTTCTGGTAGCTGTCAGAAACGCTGCTCTGCAGATAGCGAGACCCTGTTTGTGAAGCTGGGCCATAAGGATTACACTGGGTTGCTGCTTGTTTACCAGTCTCACTGCTTCATGGCAGCTTTTCTGCATGAGTTGTTCGACTCTGTGGATGGCTTGGCAGTGCACTTCCCCAAGCATTTGTAGCTTTATGTTCAGCAGAGCTGTACGTTTTATTTAGAAAATGCCTATGAAATAAATACTTATAGTAATGTATTATATTAGTGTCATATTTCCGATTTGAGCTAACCAGAAAATAAGCCCTAATGCGTCTTTTGAAGTAAAAATTAATTTAAGACCCGGTCTTATTTTCGGAGAAACATGGTAGTCTGGCTGACTGTGCAACAAACCATAATAATAAGCTGTTAATAATTAGGAACGGACCTCCTAGTAATCTTTTTTGTTAACATCCGGAGCTGGAATATACATTTTGTGTGTATGTGTGTGTATATATAGAGAGAAGGGAGGGGGAATGGAGGAGAGGGAGGAGGAGAGAAAGAGTGCTAATGCTGGAGAAGAGATTAGTCTTAATCTACATTGTTTTCTGGCTAACACAGCAATTCTACCACTTAGTTTCCTCTTGAGAAGAATATGGCAATGTGCCCTCCCTGTTTATTGTATTTCCTCTGTTATCTAGCAATCCGCAAGAAAACATTTTCAAGCTATATGAGCAAATAAGAGTCACTTTTCAGGAGATCCGAATTTGTGTCTTCTTTCTCCTCAGTTTCAGCATTTTGAATCCTCATTAGGGTCTTTCCAGTATTGGTCCCTGTTTATGCTGGAATAGAATCAATTCAAGTGTTGCCTGACCTCCACACTTCCACTTTCTCACAGCTGCTCCATCAACTATCGCATTTCAAGGAGTTGCTTGAAACGAAAGCAGGTGCCATGCTTTCCAATAATTTTCCCGGTTTGCCTAGAAGCAGTAAACATAGCTGCTACCCCCCAAGCATTGCGGTATCCCACTTCTTCAAATATGGACAGCCTAATTATGCAAACTAATTGCTAATTATGCAAATCAAGCATCTTCTTTTTAGATACTTTCTACATACCGCGTGCCTCCTAGCAAGTATAACCCATATCTGAAAAGAAAATTTGGGACAAATCTTTAGACCTAATAATTTAGCTTCACCGGAAAAGGCTTGCGTTAACTCTTTATGCTTTCCATGAGCTATTACATGCAAGAAGGTACATGGAGGGGAATCATGTTAGCCTTTCTTATAAAATCTTGAACTTCTAGGCTTCCTTCAGTGCAGTGATGGCATTCAATTTTTTTTTACTACCGGCTCTGTGGGCGTGGTTTGGTGGGCGTGGCTTGGTGGGCATGGCAGGGGAAGGATACTGCAAAATCTCCATTCCCATCCCACTCCAGGGGAAGGATACTGCAAAATCTCCATTCCCACCCCACTCCTGGGGGAAGGATATTGCAAAATCACTATTCCCACCCCACTCTGGGACCAGCCAGAGGTGATATTTGCTGGTTCTCTGAACTACTCAAAATTGGTTCCCCAGAACCTGTCAGAACCTGCTGGATTTCACCCCTGCTTCAGTGCCATAAAGTAGATCCCATTGCCTTTAGAGAATCATAGGATACTGGTATTGAAAGGATCATATGAATCGTCTTATAGAACTTTTCCAAATATGCAGGAAAATAAATGAAATTAAGAGGTAGTTTTCCAGCTTTTTTTAAAAAAAATTCTAGATAAAATATTTTAATATTTTATAAATAAAACAGTAGGAAGAGAATAATTAGGGGTGGAGGCAACTTCGAATCACAATTTAGTATCAATTGCTTTTATATCAAACCTGGTGAATTCAGGGAATTTTATTTACTTTTATCCTTTATTATTTTTATAAATAACTTAAGGCAGCGAACACACACAATACTCCTCCTATTTTTCCTACAACAACTCTGTTAGATGAATCCGGCTGAATGAGAATGACCATCTCAAAGTCAACAAGTGACTTCCATGCCTAAAGCATGACTAGAACTCAAAATCTCCTGGCTTTTAGCCTGGTATCTTAACTACTGGACCAAAGAAATGGACCAAAGTCAGACTTGAATGCAACTAAAGGCACTAACTTGTTTAAGACGTGTTGGTAAATATAATTGCTTTCAATCTCTAAGAATCTGAGTAAGAACATAGTGGGCTCAGCAATAAGGTTATGTTACCTTTCTTTAAGTCAACTCGGAAGAAGTAACTTTTTCATTCATCGATCAAACAAGGATATTTTTTGATGCAGATCTACTCCGCAATTCAATTCTCATTGCTCTTTCAGCATCCTTTATTTTTACAGAATCATTTTTTTATGTTCACACACCTGTTTCACAGGTTATTTTTCCTTTCTCAAGAATAAAAATAATTTTCTTGGGAAAATTATCCCAAAGAGTTGTAGGAATTGTTGAAGCCATCTGCACAATTTTCAGTCTTCAAGGTAGGCTCTTGCTGCTTCTTTTCCTCTCCACCAAAAAGGAAATAGATTTTCTAAATATTCGCATTTCCATTTCATGCCAATTAAATATTTCTTTCTTCCTTCCAACCATCATGGATATGAATACAAGTTTTTATCTAGTTATTCAAAAGGCCAGGCCTCTTAAGGGAATACTTCATAAGATTGCATCAATTCCATTTTAATTTTACATTTATTTCTTTTTCATATAAAGTAATTTCATAATGCTTATTAATGCTCCATGTATGCCTGAAAGAAATGTCAACAGAATCCAATAATTGATGTTTAAGGGTCTGAATGAGTTTGATATAGCCAGCAGATGTTCTGAAACCATTGCAACAAGTTTCTTATGCAGTCTCTGAGTTTATCCAAACAAAATCAAGTTCTCCAATTAAATTGAAGTAAAGGTTAGACAATAATATATTTAATATACCTTTATAATATAAAGAATATATTTAATATTCTGTAATTATTTCCCTGCCACTGCCTTAAATCTTTCACTTCTTCGCTTTTGATGGCCAAATGACAGATGTGTAGGTGGAAAGGGAAGCTTACAAAAACAATATTGGCTCATCAACATTTTATTTAAACTATAATTAGCTATATTTAATATGGGAGGGCTGGGAGGAAAATTATCAAAATGAATACAGTGCTTTCTCTGATACTGATCAGCCAATATTAGGAAATCAATAAGTTTATTCAATTCTCCAAATCAAGAAAGCCAACAATGAATTTTGCCAGTCTATGTTGGAGGAGGATGAGGATGAGGATAGCCCTGTCTGAGCTGCTGAATGTGTCTATAACTAGGACTAATCGATCTAAGAAATGCTTTCTGTTTTCATGCAATTTATTTAATAGAGAGAAAAAGTTGGTTCTCATTGGAATTCTATATACAGTTATTACCTTTACAGCATTCCCTCCCCCTCCCCACATCTTAAACATAGCCCCTTTCTAAAAGATTCTAAAATCCAAATTGAATAAACAATTTGCTAGGCCTATTAAAACTTAGACTCTGATTTCACGTATTTGTTTAATCTGTGCAAAACTCCCATTCAAGCCAAAATATTCCCTAAGATTCACAGAAATGTCTGGTTTAAAGATCTTCTTGTCTCTTTAAATGCTGAACTTCAAGGCTACAAATTATAGATAAAGTGGTCAGACAAGAAGGTCAAAGCCAAGCCATTCGTTGAAGGATATACCTAGTGTTGATAAGAGCCATGGTGGCACAGTGGTTAGAATGCAGTACTGCAGGCTACTTCTGCTGCCTGCTGCCTGCCTGCAATTTGGCAGTTCAAATCCCACCAGGCTTAAGGTTGACTCAGCCTTCCATCTTTCTGAGGTGGGTAAAATGAGGACCCAAATTGTTGGGGGCAATATGCTGACTCTGTAAAACAGCTTCGAGAGGGCTGTACAGCACTGTAAAGCGGTATATAAGTCTAAGTGCTATTGCTATTTAAAGAAAGGGCAAGGCAAGGCATTAGTCAAATAAGGCAAGAAAAAGGAAGGAGCCGGTAACAGACACAAGCAAGGGAAAATTTGGCCACTGGGAAAAGTCCTCCAATAAGTAAATGACCATAGTGTTATTTGGAAATAGTCATGTAGTTCCTCAGAGAAAGTCAAGAGCTGAACAAGAAGCTTTACCTTTTGTTATTTCTGTCAGTCTCAAATTGGAAGTGTTAGGTTGTTAGGACAACCTAGCAAAAAGATCATCAGTGATTCCAAGACAAACTTCCAATTTAGGAATGAAGAAAGTTCTAATTCAATCACATATTAGGTTTAACTGTTGAAGGTTATACTATATTTTGTAACCCTTGTATGTGGAAATACTCTCAAGAGTTACTTAGACATTTTATCAGTCTGCCTGTGAATTTACATTGTCTCAAGTAGAATAAATAGCATCAACTGTTCCTTTTTTATTCAGAAGTTTGCCCGTATTGCTGTATGCAAGGTAACATTTGAAACTCTCATCAAGTCAACAAGGCATTAATTATTAAGATTACTGCATTATCAATTCTTTGTTAGTACTGACAGGAAAAAAAATGCTAAAGGTGGAAAATAATGAGAATCATCCCTTCTATCTTAAAATGATTGAGTGTAAACAAAAGTCTATTTTAGCTCCCTTACCTTGAAATATATAATTTTGAAAAGACTGCAACTTGTCTACAAAACTAATCCTGTAAAATTTTGTCACCAGAAAATGATGAAACAGTTGTTTAAAACCTGAAGTATATATGATGAAAGACTTTTTAAAGTTTTCCAATGTCAACTGCTCTGGTGAATACTTTCATGTTATCATAATTTTTTAAATATTAATTTGTATTTATTGCACGTTTCCTCTGACAATGGTCCTCAAAATAAATAACATAAAATATAATTAAATTTGGTGTCAGAAATCATTAAAAAATGATTTTATTTTAAAAAACAAATAAAAGAGGTAATATGACATATTTCAGAATGTTAAGAAAATGAAGATGGAATGCAGTTCCTAATGGAGTACAGCCTAAAATTTACAACTGATAGAAAGGAAACCTTGACATACCTATCAAATCAGAATATTTGTTTATTTATTTAAAGCATTTATACCTCCTGTTAAACAATGTGACTTTGCTAATGTACCAAAAACAATAAACAAAAGTAAAAGAGAAAAACATATATCTAAAACAACAAAAACAATTAAATAGTGGGTCAGAAGCTAAAAATTGTTATATCCCACCCAATGGGACTTCTGCTAACCAAGGGTTGGTCAGACAAAGGGAAAAAAAAGAAAAGGAATAAAGAATAGGATAAAAAAGTTAGGCATCCAAACTTTTTAAGGGTCGACGGAACAAAACCAATCTGCCACTCAGACAGATATTCACATTATTGTGAATATCTAATGCCGGACTGAGAAAAGAATACAGGATTGGGAAACAGTCTGGGTCACTAGTAGAGATGTGAACTAGAGTCATGGAGAAACAAGAAACTCAGAGATCACAGGCTATGGGTCAAGGGTAAACAAAGTCAGAAGAAGAAAGGGGCAGGAGATAAAAAAAAACAGTAGCTAGCAGTTTTCCAGTTTTCTTACTGCTCAGGACCAGAGAAGCAGGCAACAATGTTGATTAAAAGAAGAAAGCATTAGAGAGTTGTTTCCAGAGTCATTATTTGTTGGTTACCAAGTGTTGTGGCCTGCCAGTGGCCAGCAGATCTGGCAGCAGATTTGGACAGTGAGGAGATTGGGGAGGAACATAGGCCAGTCCTGGAGTCTGGGGAAGGCTCTGATGAGGACTCTGTGTTGGAGGCAGAGAGGGGGCCAGGGCCGTATGCCAATTATCAACTGCCTTTGGAGTCAGACATCAGTGAGGTAGACGAACAGCTGGAGCCTGTTCCCAGTGTCCACATGTGCAGAGTTGCCAGATGCAGGGAACAGCTAAAGAACAAGGGTCGACTAGGGAGTAAGGCCACAGGTGGACGATGAAGGGCCCCTCCCAGAGGGAATAAAAGAGGAGCAAAAGGGGAGTGGAGTTTGCAGGAGACAATTAGTTCATTACTGTATTCTTGCCAAGTATTGCAGCATCTGAAAGATATCAGCCTGGTCACTCTCCAAGCCTGATAAAGCTCGGTAATTGTGAACTATCTTGAAAGACTGTGGAAGAAGAAAAACTTTGTTCGAGAGGAATTCACTGTAAATTAAATAAAAGGGATTTATCGGGACAAGGACTCAGCTTCATGCTACTGGGGAAGCCTAGGTCAGAATACCAAGATCCCCAACAATGGCAAACTTCAAGAGATAAAAAGGGGAAAAGATGTTGAAGAAGCCATCTTGAGAGATTGGTAGAATCCAGTGGTGGGTTCTAACCGGCTTTACAACTGCTTCTCTTCGTGCATGCGCTTCGCGTGCGATCGCCGCATGTAAACTTGCTTCGCTCACATGTGTGCCAAATTTGTGCTCTGCACAAGCGTGTTACGAATCTGCCCAGCTAAGGTGTGGCAATCCACTCTGCCGCACCTATCAGCTGGGCTAAAAAAGAAGAAATAAAAGGTAGGAATAATGCAGGGGCAGGCGGGAGGGCCCAGCTCCCAGACAAAGAGAACCGGTTCAGTGACGTCATATCATCACCGCTACTGGCTCAGCCGAACCAGGCTGAACCAGAAGGAACCCACCACTGGTAGAATCTCTTCAGATGAATAAAGAGATAGAATCAAAATGATGCAGTATTAGTATCACTTTAGAAAGCCTTAGTAAGACCACAATTGAAATACTGCATCCAGTTTTTATAGTGTGCATCCACAACATAAAAAAGGGGCTACCACAAAGAAGACTAAAAACATAGTGATTAAAACCAGCTGTCTGCAATTACTGTAAATTCGAATCTCACCAGGCTCAAGGTTGACTCAGCTTTCCGTTCTTTCTAAGGTAGGTTAAATGAGGACTCAGTTTGTGTAAACTGACTTTGTATAAATATACAAAAGTATGAAGGCTATTGCTTAACGCATTATAAGATGCCCTGAGTCTCGGTAGAAGGGCGGCATATAAATCATTTTTTTTAAAAAAAAAAAGATGGGTTCAACCAAACTTCCAAAGCACCTGAAGGCAGGACAAGAAACAATGGATGGAAACTATTGAAGGAGAGAACCAACCTAGAATTAAGGAAATTTTTCCTAACGAACAATTAACAAGTGAAACAGATTGCCTTCAGAAGTTGTGAATGCTCCAACAATGGAAGTTTTTAAGAAGAGATTGGACAACCATTTGTCGGAAATTATATAAGGTCTCCTGCCTGAACAGGGAATTGGACAAGAAGATCTCCAAGGTTCTTTCCAATTCTGTTATTCTGTGTTCTAATCATGGAACTATTAGAAGATGAATAATACAATTATTATATATGATAATTGGAATAGAAAGATATACATGGATAAACTAAGATGGAAAATGGCATTGATAAAGAATAGAACAAATTGGTTTGCTAGGAAAGTAAAAAAAATACAATAGGATGGGTAATTTAAAAGGAAAGGAGATGGCAGTTGGCAGATAGTAAGGGTACAGGGGTCAGAATTAAATTTAAATAAGGGAATATGTTCTAGAACAGATGCTAAACAAATTAGTATAAATAAGATGAAGTGTAGAAAACATAATCTACAATAAAACTGAGTGTTTTGCTAATTGGAAATATGTCTGTGTATGAAAATAATATATATAAAGGAATGATTATTGCAAAGAGAAAAGATGGGATAATAATATATAATTTGTATAAAAAGAATAAATATAGTTTCACATATGTAGTAGGAATAAATAAGACTAGAACATGTTGGAACATTTTAAAAATATATATTTTGTAGTGTTGAAAAGGGCTAAACAAGTTCCAGCAGAGTGGAAAGAATGAAAAGTAAAGCAGTGGAATCTGAGGGGAAGAATGTTGAAATGAATATTTTAGAGATTTGTATGATAATGTTAGTCATATATGGAAGACTAGTATTGACATAAATGGTATAAAAATTAGTGCACAAGGAAAAAAAATGAAAAAAATGGAAATAGCAATAGCATTTAGACTTCTATACTGCTTCACAGGGCTTCACAGCCTAAGTGATTTCCAGAGTCAGTGTATTGTCCCCAACAATCTGGGTCCTCATTTTACCCACCTTGGAAGGGTAGAAGGTCTTGAGTCAGTGAGAGTTGAACTGCCGAACTACTGCAGTCAGCAGTCAGCAGAATTACTACAATCTTGCATTCTAACCACTGTACCACCAGGGCTATATAATAAATTCTGTGATATACACATAGTAAACTGCATATGCGGATGATGTAACAAGACAAATATTTCTATATTGAGGTGGTTTGCTCATGGATATATATGTGACTTTTTAATGTTCCTGATTATCAGAATGTTTTTTCTTCTGTTCTACAGAAGAAGAAAAAAATAATGAAAACAAAGCTGTAGGGAACTTATTTGTGAAGTGGCCTGACAAGTTGTGTGATAGAATTTTATAGTACAGATATGTACTGTATCATGGGTGAAATCCTGCAGGTTCTGGAGGATTCTGACAGGTTCTGGAGAACCAGTAGTGGAAATTTTGAATAGTTCGGAGAACCAGTAAATATCACCTCTGGCTGGTTCCAGAGTGGGGTAGGAATGGAGATTTTGCAATATCCTTCCCCCAGGAGTGGGGCGGTAATGGGGATTTTGCAGTATCCTTCCCCTGGAGTGGGGTGGAATGGAGATTTTGCAGTTTCCTTCCCCTGCCATGCCCACCAAGCCACGCCCACCAAGCCACACCACGCCCACAAAGCCTCGCCCACAGAACCGGTAGTAAAAAAAAATGGATTTCACTACTGTACTGTATGTATGGTGACAATGAATAAGAAAGTGCATTGTGTGTATTTATGGTGTGCCGAGACTACAAAAGGAAGATATTCTTCAGTAGGTCTTTGAGAAATGTGTAAATGAATTTTTATTTTACTTTTGTTTATTTAGATCAAAAGAATTATGAGTTTTTCATTCTAAATATGAAATATGGAATTCAACATTCCATATTTGGTTGCAGAGATTAAAAAAAAAATAACAAATTCCTTTTTCACTCTAATGGGAAGTTGGTGTCTTTTTCAATCTCAGGTCTTCTATGAGGGGCCTGTCAATCTCAAGATTGCTCACAGTGTCTTAGCTGTGCATTGCACTCCTTATGACGCAGAGCTTTGATGTTGTTCCTGGGATCTGTTGGAGCCATTTAGGAAATGGGATATGGAATATCTTCTCAATTGTTTATTTATAAACATATAAAAATGTACATACATTAGAGATGTGTTGATTGGAGTCATGACTGTGTATGCAGACAATGCCATGGTGTGGGCTGAGAAAGCAAATGATTTTGCACCAACTGTTAAACAAACTGCATATGCCAAAAAGGGTATGGAACTGAAAATGTATCATTTTTAATGTGATGTATCAAAAAACACAGACAGGCAACAGTGTAACATTATATGGAAACGGTGAAGACAAGTAAGTAAACGAATCTGTTAGCGTGGTAGAA
The DNA here is from genome assembly GCA_012654045.1 of Ptyas mucosa. Classification (NCBI taxonomy): domain Eukaryota; kingdom Metazoa; phylum Chordata; class Lepidosauria; order Squamata; family Colubridae; genus Ptyas; species Ptyas mucosa. Next base: position 2,488,018 of record WNWU01000048.1, on the reverse strand, counting down.
TTTTTGCTAAATAGGAAAAATTGAATCTCTCTTACCTTCATCATTCTCAGGGTGCTTAGGAATTCTTTCAAGGGGTGTGTGTGTGTGTGTGAGTGAGAGAGAGAGAGAGAGAGAGAGGGAGAGAGGGAGGGAGAGAGGGGGAGAGGGGGAGAGAGAGAGGGAGGGAGAGAGGGAGAGAGAGTGAGAAAATGAACTCACAAATTGTGAGATGACTAAATGTGTTGCTTCAGTTATATATATCTCCATTACTCTAAAAAAATTTTAAAGTGCCTTGTGTTTTGATCAACTGAAAAAAACAAGATAAATTCTTTCACATTATCTTTCCTTGGTATGTAATTTCTGTGAAATGTAGGAAATGGTTTGGAAATAGAGAACAATTTTACAAATTTCTAACTTGCCTGACTTTGAGTTTCATCTTCAGAAAGGCAAAAATGACACAAAAAGGTTCTAGAGCTGATCTTCAGAGAGTGGATGAAGAGAAACTACTAGCAATCCTAGTTTGAAAAGGCCACGTATTGTCTTGGGAATCACAAAATAAAATGTGATCAGCATTTCAAAACAGGTTTTTGTTTTTCCTATCCCCAAATTTGAACAGGTTATCCTGTTCAATTGCAATGCAGAATGCATATCAGATAGGTTTATCTTGAGAGTGATGACAATATTGCTTGAGGGGAAAAAAGGGATTAAAGCTGTTACCAATTTCTCTGTTTAGTTTCTTAAGACCTTTATTGTTTTCAAATCAACATATTGGGATATTGTGAAAATGCTTTTTGATGGTACTGTTTATTTGGATGTGAGTTGCTTCATTACATGTAGGTAGTCCTCTAGCTCCAATGGCAATTGGGGCTGAGACTGCTATTGTTAATTGACCGTGCACTGTCACATGGCCGTATCATTTAGCAAGCATAATCCTGGCAGTCCCAATTGTCACTGTAACTCCAGAATGTGAGCGTTATTAAGACGGAAGAGGTTGGAGCAGTGGTGAAATTCTACTGGTTCACACCGGTTTGAGTGAACCGGTACTGATAAAAGTTACCAGTTCAGCGAACTGGTAGTAAAAAAAAGTACTGGTTGGTCCAAACCGGTATTTCCGACGATCAGCTGTGCTGCGCAATTTATATTCTCTAGAAAGCAGGAAATCCTAAATCTAAATAGCGTGGCACAGCTGTTCCCTCCTCACTGCTCTACTTACCTTGTTAAGTATCCTTTTTCTGAGTGAAGCGTGCATTTGGCGTGCACTGCGCATGTGCACACAGCATGCGTTTGATGTGCACTGTGCTTGCACATGCATACAGCGTGCATTTGGTGCGCACCACACATGCACAGGCAGTGAACCGGTGGCAAACCGTGGAGGATTTCACCACTGGGTTGGAGTCCCAAGTAAGGAGTTTGGAGATGCTTGGGAATGTGGGCATGTTGGTGGAAATGACAAAGGACCACTAAAGGTCTCGGGAACGCTAACAGAAGCTATGGGAGGATGGGGGAGTTCTGCGGGCAGGCACACACTATGGAGGTTGACTGGAAAATACTATGGTGTATGAGTTCCCTGGCATGCCAAGACTAAGTGATGTGGTTATGTGACACGACATTTTACAACTGCGTCGCTTAGCGATAGCAATTCTGGGCCTAATTGTTGCTGGAACCCAAGTACTACCCTCTGGCTTTCCCATTGATTTTCATTGTGGGAAACCAGGAGGGAAAGTTGCAAATGGCAATTACATGATGTAGCTCATGTCGTGAAACATTCATAATCACATTCTGTGTGCCTAGACTTTGATTGCTGTGGGACACTGCGATATTGAGGATTGGTTGTAAATCCTTTTTTTTTTAGTGCTGCCATTACTTTGAATGGTCACTGAATGACATAAACTGAGGACTATCTATAAAAAAAAGAACCTTCTTCAAGAAACTCAAACCTCTTTGGAAGTCATATCCAAACTGAAGTCAGTGAATGTGACAATAATGTAATAATAGTGGATCCTTATTATGTAAGGAAAATAAAACATTTACTAAAACCAGAAAGTGAAGGATGATAAAATTATCTAAGAGGTGTAGAAGTGGTTTTGTTTTGTAATCTGGTTAATGAAAACCTTCTATATTTCTAATGCAAAATTTATGAATTTCTTTCAACAAATTATATTGACACTTGTTTGCAAATGTGACTAAATATAAAATCTTATACACGGCTTAACGCACTGTAAGCCGCCCTGAGTCTCCGGAGAAGGGCGGCATATAAATCAAATTAAAAAAATAAAATAAAAATCTAATACTAACTATAAAACCTAAAATTAAACTATAATGAATTAAAGACAAGCCTATATTGCTTCATACAATTTTGATTTCTGTAATAGGGCTAATCTGCAATCAATTCTGAAAATGACTGGTAACTATCTAGGGACTTTTATGTCTACTTTTTTACAAATAATTTTATTAAAAGTTTGAATCAAACATTAAAATGTAATAGGTTAAGGCAGAGATTATATTTACCTTTTTCTTTTAGTTAGGTTTGACTGTGTGAATCTGAGGTTCAAACAAAGGTTCCCTGTTGAGGGTAGCATTGAGTATGGTAGCCAATTCATCCTGCAGAACAGATGGTGCAATCCCTTTGCTTTGCTTTTTTTCTTGCCATAATGTTATGACTCATTATGTCATTATGTCATAACTCGTGCCATAGATTTTGAATTTATTTTGGCTGTACAAAAACAAAACCAGTCGTTCTATTTAAATAGCTCAGTAAATATGTTTTGCCAAGTAAACAAATTAGGTAAGGTCCGTTGCAGTGGGCATACATCCATCGAAGTCATCAAAAGTATCCTGATTTACACAGACGAGACTGTGGTGAAATGATGGTATGCCACAAGCACAGATGGATTGTAGCTAGGTTTCTTCCAATCAGGGGTGGGGGTTCAAAAATTTTAGCAACCGGTTCTCTGCCTGGTTGCTGGATGGGTGTGGCCATGGCAGGCGTGGCCTACTTGGTCTCCTGCACCACGGTGTGTGTGTGTGTGGGGGGGGTGTTTTCACCCTCCCCAGACTCCAGAGGCTTTCTTTGAGCCTCCGGGAGGGCAAAAACAGCCTCCGCCAGGCTCTGGAGGCCCTCTGGAAGCCTGAAATGAGCCCATTTCCAGACTTATGGAACCTCTGGAAGGCCCATTTTTTGCCCTCCCAGAGCCTCTGTGCAGACCCTGCACTTACCTGGCATCCAAAATGGGTAGTGTGGAGTTTCCTAGGAAGGGAGGTGCGGGTGGGCGGGGCCAGCCAGTCTTTGCAACTACTGGTTTGGTGAACCAGATGTAAAATTAGCATCCGGTTTGCCCAAACCGGTCCGAACGAGCTGAATCCCACCCCTGCTTCCAACCATAGAAGATATCCCTTGTTTTGAATATAGACATCACTAAAAACTGAGTGATTGCAAACTCATACTGTGTATTAAGTGAAAGAAATTCATACACTTATTGTACACCCATAGAGATAATTTTATAGATGATGTTTAATGGTTTTATAATATTTCCCTTTTATGAAGAACCTAATTTTGATCATTTCAATATATATATACTCAAAGAAAAACTTTGAGTTTGTAATATGAAGGACTAAATGAAGATTAACTATTTTAATAACCTTGTATCTTTTGATTTCTACACAAAGCTAGTATTAGTATGGAAAATACAGTAAAATGCCATGATTATATTTAATTTCCCCTATAAATGAATCACTAGGTCAAAAGCCTCACCAAGGCTCAAGGTTGACTCAGCCTTCCATCCTTTCTAAGGTAGGTAAATTGAGTACCCAGTTTGTGGTGGCAACAAGCTGACTTTGTATAAATATACAAAAGTATAAAGGCTATTGCTTAGCGCATTGTAAGCCGCCCTGAGTCTCTGGAGAAGGGCGGCATATAAATCAATTTTAAAAAAAAATATTGATTTCCATTTTCTGGACTGCTATTTCCCACTGATTTTTTTCCCCTTGCTGGTCCTGACCTATCTGTGTCTCTCCACAATTCTACAGTTTTTCTTTCCACCAAGAAGTATCTTGCAAAAATCTGGATGAGGGGTGCTTTATATAGAAGAGTGAATGAAAACACAAATGTCTGTAGAATCTGCCTTCTGGGTTTTCTTCAAGTATCCATTTTTACCATATTGGCTCCATGTTCAGCAAAGCCAGCCAGGCAGTAGAGTGCCAGAATACTAGAGTGCTTAATCAACAAAATATCTCCCCCACTCTTTTTTTTTTAGCATATGGCACATGTTAGTCAGGGATCACCGAGGTGGCTGGCTGCCTCTGTGAAAGGAATTTTTTGGCCGGTGTTATCTTACCCATGGGATGCCTGAATGCCAGTAGGCAATTGAAGGAGGCTCCTTTCCTGTCCCAATGTGGTTTATTTGCTCACAGGAATCGAGCTACCGAACTGCCAACCTCAGCGGAGCACAGGCTCAGCATCTTACCACGTGAGCCACCGCGGCCTCACAATATCCATATCTGTAGAAAACTGAAAATCTATAGGGTGTGGTTAGCTCTTCTCTCTTATGTGGGTATGTTTCCTGGATTCTCTATTGAAGCCATCAAACAACTGGAGATGTTTCACACATGTGCCCCCTGCTCCACCTCAGCATTCTTTGGCAAGAATGTGTTTCCAACCAGGAGGTCTTGGATCATGCATAGTCTACCTGCATTGACTCCCTTCTTATCAAAGCCCAGATGTGATGAGTGAGACATGTCCTCAGACTGAATCACTACTGTATGCCTTGTCAGTTGCTCTACAGCATGCTGGACTCTGGGAAAAGACCTAGAGGTCAACCATACAAGCACTGCAAAAGTGTTATGAAATTAACCTTGTACCACTGTGACATTCACAAGCTGCAGCTGCTGATAAAACCCTCTGGCAAGCTCTGTGCTACGAAGCCCTCACCAGGTTTAAAGACAGACACTGCCAGAAATTGATAGAACAGCATGAATGGTTTTACAGGATAACACCCACAGATATACAACAATGGGAAGCCATGTTGCCTGGCACGCGTGACCTTGCCTGTTTGTCTTCCGGATTTCTGGCCCACATGCATGTGCAACAATCAGCTGTCCTTCGCATGCATGGAAATGCTGAAAACCGGTGTGCGCATGCATGCCGGCCAGCTGATTGTCAGGTGTGCATGCCCGCTAGAACCCGAATGTTCGGCTTTTTTGGAGTGCAATCCATTCGCACGCGTGGCAGTGCCAAAAACCAGCCTGCACATGTGCTCCGGCCAGCTGATCGTTGCATGATAGAACCTGGAAGTTCAAATTTTCCAGAGCATGACCCTGCATATGATGTTTCTGCACAATCTTTTCAGCATTTGATGCCGAAAAGGTTTGCCATCACTTTGTTGTTGTAAGCGGGTTGGTTGGCTGTGTTGTTACATCTTGATTAGTTGATGGAGTTGATGTATGCAGATTAGTTGGCTGTTTCATAACATCCTGTGTGGGTGAGGTCTTGGCTGTGTGCCCATTAGTCTTTTGTGTTTTAACGACCTGGGTAATGAGTTATGTGGTAGCATCCTGGCTCTAGTGTTGTGACATCCTGAGTTCTGTGATGTATTGTCTTGAGCAGATGGCTGTGATGCAATATCCAGGGCTTTGGTTTGGCTCCGAGTCTGAGGTCTTGTCATGTGCTTATGGATTATTGTCATGTACTTATACAGCCAAGACCTCGCCCACACAGGATGTTACGAAACAGCTGACTAATCTGCATACATCAACTCCATCAACTAATCAAGATGTAACAACACAGCCAACCAACCTGCTTACAACAACAAAGCCAGCACTCCACACCTCCCCACCAATATTTAGAGAGAGATGGCATCTATGATCACGCTTTGCTCGCACAGACATGAAGCCGAAGACACTAGCCTGAAGATGATGAGTGGGACCTCATCGAAACATCGCCAAGATACTCTCAATCTTACATGGGAAAAGACCCGAATACGCCAAGACTTACATACCTGTACCCGTGAAAATCTATATAAACCTCTCTCTCTCTCACACACACATATATATCATACATATATCATATATATATATGATTTTTTTAAAAAGGAAAATGAAAACTAATACAAACTAATATAAAGTCAGAAAAAGAAAAGAAGAAAGCAATCAAAAAGAAAGATAAAAGTGCAAAAAAGGAAAACATGAAAGAAAAATAGAAAAGAAAGTAAAGAGATATAAAGAAGCAACTTGCAATCTTTCTTTACAGCAGCTATAGGTATAATTATAAATGTACCTCTTACTCTATGATTACAACATAGTTCTCTTTTTTTCCCTGTAATCTATTCTGTCTCTAATTATCAAAACCATAAATCATAAGTTCTTTTTTTTCTATTTCATGCAAAAGTCTATACCATATTGTTATGTGCAGAAAGTACATTTCTGCCTGGCTGAGCTCAAGAGATTAAAAATGGGAAATAGAATTATAAGGCTTTTGCTGTATTGTCTAGGACAATAGAATTAAAACATAATCATGATGTAGTAAGTCAGTAATGGAACAGTGGACTGCGAACGTTGTAAATTGTATATTATATACATATATTGCAAGATTCAACTCATGACACAACAATTCACAAAGCAGGTTACTTTGAACATTACCTTTTGAGTACAAAGCGTAGCATTGTATACAAAGTGCAGCACGATTTGAAGATTGTAATTTATACAGACTGAATTTGTTATCTAAATTTAAAATATAAATTTGATATTCTCTGCATTGAATGCATAAGGGATCTAACGCATGTACAGAACTCAACCTACACTTCTGTTACAGAAGAAAAAGCTTTCTTTGATAATACCAAATCCAATTCATGATACAATAATTCATCCATTAATGCAAATTTATAGAATGAGTGTGGAAATATTCACATCAAAGGCATTGAAGGGCTCATCGTTTTTCTCTAAATACTTTTACTTAGTGGAAGTTATTCCAAAATTTGTTCAACATGAACCCACACTGTGCTTCAACAACTGTGCAGGCAATTATGCATTATTATCTTGTTTTACACCTGGGTAGTTGAACCTTAAGTAACTTGCTTAGGGCTTTTACAGAATGTTCATTGCAAAGTGAAATCGGACACAGAAGCTTCTAGTTCGTATCTCAGAATCCTAACCATTGTTCTACACTAGTTCTCAATTAATATTAGTCTAATGAGGGCACTGAAGATTTTCCCCCTGTAGTATAAAATTTCAGTAGTGATCCGTCTGCATATTTATCTTGCTTTGTGCATTCTGCATCAGAGGAGGCAACCAGCTTGAAGCAAGTAATTTAATTACAAATAAATTAGCAGAATGGAAAAATAGCAACATTTTAAGAATCCCATGGCTATGATAACCACAAGGAAAGCAGAAAACAATCCAGGAGCCACTTATAGCCTTTGAATCTAGTACTCATAATTAAAATTATCAAACTCTGCCCAGGGATTTCATTTTAGTTTGCATCTAATTGGAAAGTTGCTGTTATATATATATTTAACCCCTGGGGTGCTTCTCATAGCAATAGCTCAGGACTCTGATTTGGAGTCCTTCCTCTTGGCATCTAAGTTAAGATCATGAAAGTTAAATTGATTTAGTTCTATCAAGAATCACTTGACAAGACGGCAACCATAAAAATTAAAATTAAGTAAAATAAAATAACAGAATAATAGAGATGGAAAGTCTTCTAGTTCAATGCCCTGCTCAAGCAGGAGACCCTATACCCATGATGGCGAACCTATGCCACGGGTGCCATATTGGTGGGCACGCGAGTGTTGCCGTAGCTCAGCTCCAGCGTGCATGCGCGCACCAGCCAACTGATTTTCAGGCCTTCCGGTCCCACCGGAAGTCGGGAAACTGGCTGTTTCCGGCCTCCGGAAGGCCTCCAGGGGGGATGGGGAAGGCTGTTGTTACCCTCCCCAGGCGCCTAGAAAGCCTCTGGAGCCTGGGGAGGAGGGAAAACGGGCCTACCAGGCCCCCTGTGCCAAAAGCAAGGGGAAGTGTGGGGGGGGGTCATGTGCGCATGCACGGGAGAGCAGGGCGCATTGAATTATGGATGTGGGCACCCGCACCCGCGATCCCCCCATGCTCCTCCTGCTTTTGGCACGCGATGGCAAAAAGGTTAGCCATCACTGCCCTATACCAATTCAGTCTGATTAATTGTTCTCACAGTCAGGAAATTTCTCCTTAGTTCCAGGTTGGTTTTCTCTTTGTTCAGTTTCCATCCATTGTTTCTTGTCTTGCCTTCTGATGCTTTGGAAAATAAGTTGTTCCCCTCGTCTTTGTGGCAGCCCCTCAAATGCTGGAACACTGCTATCATGTCACTCCGAGTCCCTCTTTTCATTAGACTAGACAAACCCTTGGTGTGCACCAAGAGCCTTGGTGGTGCAGCGGACTAAAGTGCTGTTAAGTAGCACGTAGCTGCCAGCTGCCTGCAATTACTGCGAGTTCAAATCTCACCAGGCTCAAGGTTGACTCAGCCTTCCATCCTTCCAAGGTAGGTAAAATGAGGACCCGGATTGTGGGGGCAATAAGCTGACTTTGTAAAAAAAAAAATAAGAAGAAGAACACCGCTTTTGGGGGGGGAAGCCCTACTAAGCAGGTATATACAAAAGTATGAAGGCTATTGCTTAACGCATTGTAAGCCACCCTGAGTCGCCAGAGAAGGACGGCATATAAATCGAACCAATAAATAAATAAATAAATACCCAGTTCCTGCAACCAGTCCCCTAATCACTGTTCTTCTTTTCTTCATTCTTTCTAGAGTCAGCATCTTTTTTGTATCCTGTCAATCAAAACTGGAGGCAGTATTCCAAATGTGATCTTACCAAGGCATTATAAAGTGGCACTAACACTTCACATGCTCTTGAATCTATTCCTCTATTAATGCAGCCTAGATTCCAGCCGCAGCACACTGCTGGCTCATCGTTAAGTTGCTGTCTACTAGGATTCTTCTCACAGTTACTGCTATTGAGCCAGGTACCACCTATTCTATAGCTGTGCACTTGATTTTTCTTGCCTAAGTGTAAAACCTTACTTTTCTCATCACTGAATTGCACTTGTTGGATAGGGCCCAGTGTTTTAAGTCTGTCAAGATCTTTCTTAATTCTGCAGCTTACCTTTTAAAATATTGACTGTTCCCACCAGGTTAGAGTGCTCTGTAAATTTGATGAGTTTCCCTTCTATCCCCTTGTCTAAATCATCTAGGAAGATGTTGAAGAGTACTGGGCTAAATAGAGGACCACTGACTGCTTCCCTCCATGTCAATTAGATCTATTGAGGACTACGCATTGAAGGCAATTGGTCAGCTAGTTATGAATCCATCTGGAGGTGATGTTATCTAACCAATATTAATTTAGCAAATATTAATTTATTTTGTAAAATGCCTTACTGAAGTTCAAGTATATTATGTCCACAGCATTTTGCTGGTCTACGGATTTAATCACTTTGTCTAAGAATGCAATAAGATTTGTTTGACATGATCTGCTTTTGACAAACCCATGTTGGCTTCTGATTATAACTTTACTTGCTTGCTTGTTTGCAGATCTGTTGCTTGTTTATCTTTTCCAAGATATTTCCTGATATTGATGTCTGGTTGATTGGTCTGTAGTTCCCTGGATCCATTTTTTTTCTTTTTTGAAGATGGGAAACACACCAATTCTTTCCCAGTCCTGTGGTAGTTGCTCCAGGATCTTTGAAAGATATGGTTTAGTGGAGGAGTGGGTTTCAAATCCCGTTGCTACCAGTTCAATCGTGGGTGCATGCGCAGAGATGTCCGGGCATGTGGGCGGAGCTCCCACCACTGCCGCTACCATTTTGCCCAATCCAGGGGGAACCGGTAAGTAACCCACCACTGATTTAGTGGTTCCGAGATTATCTCTGCCAGCTCCTTCAGAACTTTGTGATGTACTCCATCTGGTCCTACTGATTTGAACTTCTCTAGAGTGCATAGGTATTCCCTTATTAATATTTTGCCTATTTTGATTTTTATTGCTAATCTGTCTTTTACATACTCTTTTTGATAGGTTGGACTGTTTTTTCCTTTTGTGTCAAGACAGATGCAAAGAATGAATTACGCAGTTGTGCTTTCTCCCTTCCACTCATCACCTTTTTGCAAAATATATAATCATATATTTTGTACATAAAAAATATTACTTTCGTGATAGATGCATGGAACTATATACATGCAAAGAATTATACTATGGCTTCTATTTAAATAGTAGTCATGTGTTGCCTGGAGAATGTTCTACCATATTTTGTTTGCCACTTATGAAAGACTTTGACAAATTGGAGCATATCCAGGATTTAGATGAGGAAGAATTTTGATCACTTTACATTTGGATAATCTGTTGTGAGATAGAAAGACAGGCATGGCTTAAACCTTTACTTTCACAGATACTGTCAAAAGATAATTAAATTCAAAGTGCTTAATATAATTTCCCTAAACAGGAAAGTTTGCTTTGAATTTCAATTCATTCAAAATCAAAACAATACAAAAACACTACAAATTATGGTACGCGGTGAATGCTTCTGATCAGATTGTTTTTAGACTTGGCAATGGGTGGGGAGTGGCTGCCCATCCACCCTGCCCTGCCCCTCCCAGGAGTCTCCACAGCAGGAGTGAAATGCTCCCGGTTCGGACCGGATCGCCTGATCCAGTAGCGATGGTGGCGGGTGGTTCGGAGAACCGGTAGCAAAAATCCCTGTGCCCACCCCCCCATGCTCAGTTGAGTCACACGATCATCAGAGGCTTTTTAAAAATTATTTTTAAAAGCATTTTTTCTACAACCTCTTCCGATGAAAAAATGCTTTTAAAAGCGGCTCACCTCTTGGCTGAAGAAGTGGTTAAAAAAATGCTTTGGAAAGTCTCTGACAATCCCAGCTGAGTTGCTTGATCATCAGAGAGGCTTTTCAAAGCATTTTTTAAAATGCCTGTCTGACGATCCCAGCTGAGTTGCCTGATCGGCAGAGGCTTTTCAAAGCAATAGAAAAAATGCTTTGAAAAGTTAAAAAAAAATTGGCCATGCCCACCCAGTCACATTACCCCACCACCAAGCCATGCCCACAGAACCGATAGTAACACATTTTACATTTCACCCCTGCTCCACACAGCCCGTTTTGGATGCGAGGTAAATGCAGGGCCTGCACGGAGGCTCTGGGAGGGCAAAAAATGGGCCTACTGGAAGTTCCATAAGTCCAGAAATGGGCCCATTTCCGGCTTCCAGAGGGCCTCCGGACTCTGAGGGAGGCCATTTTCACCCTACCAGAGGCTTGAGGAAAGCCTCCAGAGCCTGGGGAGGGCGAAAAACAGGCCTAACGGAAGTACCAGAAGTCTGAAAACAAGCCCGTTTGCAGCCTCTGAAGCCTGGGGAAGGCCGTTTTCACCTTCCCGGAAGCACGAGTAAAGCCTCCAGAGTCTGGGTAGGGTGAAAATGCCCCCTCCTGTGGTACAGGAGGCCACACCCACCATGGCCATGCCCATCCATCAACAAGGCAGAGGACCAGTTGCTAAAATTTCTGAATCCACCCCTGATATATACGTCTAGTTATTTGGACTTAAAGTATGATTTTTGTTCTATCTAAAATAATTGAGGATTCAGTTGGCCTTGAATCAACGTCTGCATTTATACCTTTGGCATGATAACAGAGAAAAAGATAAAAACTTTATACCTGCTAGGAAGAGGCTCACATTAAAAATTTCTGATATTTTTAACTTTAATTCATTAATCAGATCCTTGCACATTTCTGATCCTGATTCCTAAGAGGACAGATATGGTTGTTTTCCAATCCTACTTTATGAATATGATGCTGTGATTTTACTAAAAAACCTCCAATCAGCGTTAAGTTCTTTGTTCGGTACTGAGCCGTATTAATTTTCAGAAAACAAAGATTGTTATGGTAAAATCAAATAATTGAAATATATGGCATAAGCAATTTAGGTATCTAGGATTGTGTTTCATATTGACAGTAAGCGTCCAAGTTTTTTTTTTTTAAAGGCAGGGCAGTCAACATAGAGAAGCGCTACAGTTATCCTGAGCTTTCTCGGTTTTTATTTGTTTGCTTATTTCTACCATTTCTGCTTCATTACAACTCGTCATGAAAAGATAAAAAATTATTCCAATTTTATTTGAAGCTAAGTTAATTCAGTAGCACTAATGCAGTAGCATTAATACTTATTGAGATAAATAGTCTAATTGTACTCCTCTAAAACAGCATTATCAGTACTGATTATTACTTGAGGACAGTACTTTAGATCCCAAATGCATGTGGTTGGATTGTGATATATTTAATCCATGGATAAAATTTAATTATTCTCCATAAGTCCTGGCTGGATTCACTAAAATATTTGATAAATTTTATTCAAAGTAATCTTTACTATATTACTTTCTAATTTACAACTGCTCTCCATAGATTTTGTAAGATAGAATGTTTCTCAAATAGTGAATCCTGAAGACTGAATGGTAAAATAAAATTGAAAAATTAACTTCCAAAATGCTGGTGTCTGAATTGGAGTCAACAGCCAAGTTAATATTTTATCAAGTTGGAGCTATTTTATAATCTCAGAGCTTTTGCTCAGGTTCAGTTTAAAATCTTCCATTTGCTGTACAGATTTACTAAAGCTTTTTATGATGATGTATCTACTTGTGACTCAGGTGGTCAGAATGCTTAAGTATTTTTTGTTGTGTGTGTGAATTTTATAGGAATTTATTGATTTATTTTATTTAATCAATTTATTAAGCATTTCAACCTTTGGAGGGAAAAAGCTGTATACAATATATTTATTATGCATATTTTGGTAAACTTTCCAGGCCACCAAAATGAATTCCAGTTCATTCTGCTATGGCTTATAACGTAGCTTCATTGTGTAGAATATAGTAATACACAATGAGAATATGTCAGCTAAACTGTTCAATCTCCAATTATACTAGATAATATATACTGCACAAGTCAAAAAGAGGGCTGTGAAAATATTTACAGACCCCTCACATCCTGGACATAAACTGTTTCAACTCCTACCCTCAAAACGACGCTATAGAGGACTGCACACCAGAACAACTAGACACAAGAACAGTTTTTTCC
>WNWU01000048.1:2445809-2474853 GCA_012654045.1 Ptyas mucosa | reverse complement strand
CTCACATCCTGGACATAAACTGTTTCAACTCCTACCCTCAAAACGACGCTATAGAGGACTGCACACCAGAACTACTAGACACAAGAACAGTTTTTTCCCGAACACCATCACTCTGCTAAACAACGAATTCCCTCAACACTGTCAAACTATTTACTAAGGCTGCACTGCAATTCTTCTCATCTTCTCATCATTCCCATCACCCATCTCCTCCCACTTATGACTATATGACTGTAACCTTGTTGCTGGTATCCTTACGATTTATATTGATATCCTGATTGCTTATTTGTACCTCATGACTATCATTAAGTGTTGTATCTTATGATTCTTGATTAACATATCTTTTCTTTTATGTACACTGAAAGCATATGCACCAAGACAAATTCCTTGTGTGTCCAATAAAGAATTTTATTCTATTCTATTCTATTCTATTCTATTCTATTCTATTCTATTCTATTCTATTCTATTCTATTCTATTCTATTCTATTCTATTCTATTCTATTCTATTCTATTCTATTCTATTCTATTCTATTCCCTCCTGCTTCTATTTTACTTTGCATGAAGTATTATTGTCTGAATGTCTGTTCTCATATGTCATTTTATATGTGGCCATAATATTTTTTTTCATTTAATTGAAGGATGTATTACAAACAATATATTAAATGTAAGGTACAACTAATTCTGAAGAGTTGGCCAGAAAAACAATGAAGGCCTTTAGTTGCAGTAGGATAAATTTTCTGGATTTGGCGGTGTGTTTTAAGGTAGTGACCGGGTTAGGACTTCCCCATCGTTCCTATCTAGAACATAAGTCTACCTACACATTTGTTTTAAATGTAACTATTAATGCACTAGCTATATATAAGCCAGACCGGTTTGGTGAAATGGTTAAGGCAGCAGTTCAGAAATCAGGAGACTGTGTATCTTAGACATAAACCAGTTGGATGGCCTTGGCTCAGTCACAGTCTCTCAGTCCTAGGAAGACAATATGGCAAACCACTTCCAAAAAATTGTGCCAAAGAACCCCACAGGAACTAGTCCAGGCAGTCACCAAGAATGAACACTAACTTGAAGGCACACTAACCATTCAAATCCAACCCAAATTTATGAACTTTGTATAACTCTGCCTTTGAAAAACAAAACAAAACTCCAAGTGGAAAGGAGGTTGCTTCAACTGACTTTTACATCTTACAATTTTACTGGATGCTCATGCGTTTTGTGAAAACTGGGATTTCAGAAAGCAGCTGAATATTTTTGAACTCTTTTGATGCAGCACTTTATCTGTTTAACTAGATCAGGATGTAAATACAAAAATGCCACAGTTGTTCTGAATTCGTTTCCAAGAAACTCATCATTCCACCTCCCACTCTGATCAGAATGTACTGGCAGATTTTAAACTGTGGGATCCTTTATCATTTCCCACCACTTCATATTGATTTATTTTTATCCTATCTTCATTATTTTTATAAACAACTCAAGGCAGTGAGCATAATACACTTTTCTTCTATTTTCCCCACAACGGCAACACTGTGAGGTGGGTTGGGTTGACAGAGAGTGACTGGCCCTTTCGCACAAGGTGAGACTAGAATTCAAGGTTTGTGGTTTCTAGCTTTAAAGCACTATGAAGCGGTATATAAGTCTAAGTGCTATTTCTATTACTACCCTGATCTCTTAACCAAACTACTACTTTGATCAGAAGTGGTTATTAGAAAATGGCTAGTGAACAAACAAGTGTTCAGATTTGGAACTGGTTTGTCCACTGGTTAAAGAGATGGACTGGGAGCATTAAATATACCATTTTGAGTTGTACTAAAGGTGAGGAGAAAATGATAATGATGATGATTTATTCAATTTGTATGTTGCCAGCTAGTGATGCTGATAATATGAGATGTTCTAATTTACTACAAAAGACACTTCGATATATAACGGAAAATAAATAAATGGATAATAACATGCAACTGCTTTAAATATGATTGGAATCAGATGACTCCATTAAAATGCCAACAGCCTTCCATCCTTCCGAGGTGGGTAAAATGAGGACCCAGATTGTTGGGGGCAATATGCTATTTAGTATACTGTCTTTGGTGTAAGCCGCCCAGAGTCCTCGGAGAGTGGGCGGCATAGAAATATGACTAACAAATAAATAAACATCTTAAAATATTTTGAAACTATTGCTGCTAAATCAAAGAATCAGAAGTTCTGATTGTGCTACAGAGTAATCATGGTGGGGGACATACTATTCATATGTGTGGTTCTTTATTTCTCAGACATGCTTGTAATGCATTAAATAAAAACTGGAAAATTGGAACAGCTAAAAATGACATATTTCATACATAGAAAAGCAGATTTATGTTTAGAAAAACAAGCGTACAAACATAAACAACGTATGTATGCATATTATGTACAGAGGACGACGACGAGGAAAATTTATTTTATGCCTGCAAAAATTTATTTTATGCAAAGCAACAATGTTGCTTTGGTTATGGGCCTTATGGCATAAAGAGGCAAGGACAGACATATAGGTATATGAAACCTGCCTGGCCAGGTGGCTCAGTGGCTAAGAAGCTGAGCTAGTTGATCAGAAAGGTTGGCAGTTCGGATGTTTGAATCCCTACTACAGGTCTCCTGCGTGAGCATGGGGTTGGACTAAATGACCTCCAAGGTCCCTTCCAACTCTGTTACTGTTGTTATTAGTATCATAACCTTTTTATTTGTAAGGTTGCCAATCCACATTCATGCAGCATCTGCAATCAAGGAATTAATGGTAATGTTGGGTGATGGTTTTTAATTGAGTTAAATGTCTTTAAAAGGACACCGGACATGTTCAACCCTGCTCAATTAAGTTCTGAAATGGCATACTTCTAATTCTTCTATCAAAACTGAAGTCAATCAGTTGAAATTGGTGATAATTAGAGAAGGTGCATGCCAAAATACTGTGAGTGTGACATGCAGAAGTACTCATATTGCACTGTGACATTTCTAAAATATGTCTAGGCAAATAGTTGCATAACATCCATTCTGCTCTTTACCAGTCAAGCCAAGTGTGTAATCCTACAATTAGTTCTGGATGAGATGTTTTTATTCGCAAAAAGAATCAACACTGAAAAACTGGACTGGTTTCAGGAGAGGGAAAGCCAAGCTGATAAAGTTGCTGAGATTCTGTGAAGGATAACTGAAATAGCTGTATAAATCTAGTCTAATAAAGAGACAATTAAAAGAAGCTAGGAAAGCTTTCTCCAAATACTTGAAGGGCTACCATGCAGAAAATGGAGTATACTTGTTTTCCATTTCTCCATGGGCTTAACTACACCCAGTGGTTAGAAATCACAGGGAAGTAGCTTTTTGGCTAAAGATTAGGAAAAAAAACTTAATGATGGTAAAAGTTGATACCAATATAATAGGATGTTTTACAATGTTAGGGATTATTGCATTAGTAAGGGTTTGGATCAAATGGGCTCTAAACTTCTTTTAGTTCTGTCTAATCTATAATAATCAATACTATCAATGTTTAGCATTGTACCATTCAGTTAAATCATTCAGTAATTGATTTTGTAAATTTAACAGAGAAAATAAAACAACTGGCTCCTGGTTTGGAACTTTTTAAATTTAATTTTATTTTTTTGTAATAACACGTACTGCAGCATCTCATCTCTGAAATACCAACTCAAATTACTTGGTGATTGAAATAGATATATCCCATTTGACATGCTCCCAGCCAGAAAAGATCTCCTTAGAACAGGAAATTGGGACAGAGCTTAGTGGGGCTTAATCCAGTCTTCAAGATTCTTTCCCAAAGTATGCTGTATATGGGTAACTATGTGTAAGTTTTATTTATTTTTATCGTAAGCTGAAGCAA
Organism: Ptyas mucosa; assembly: GCA_012654045.1. Classification (NCBI taxonomy): domain Eukaryota; kingdom Metazoa; phylum Chordata; class Lepidosauria; order Squamata; family Colubridae; genus Ptyas; species Ptyas mucosa. Next base: position 2,471,003 of record WNWU01000048.1, on the reverse strand, counting down.
TTATTTTACTAAAAATTGAGTTTGGCTATCTTCTCTCTCTTTCCCCTTTCCATCAAATTTTCAAGCTTCACTAAAATACAGTTTGGGGACTTAATGTTCACGGATTTTGTCAGTCCTAGTGCTTCAGTAACAAATGAAAAGCTACAAGGTAAACACGCACCATTGGGGGTGGGTGGGTAGGAAACAGAGAATTGTAAATTAAGCACCACCTTTAAATTTCATGAACTGACTAAATTTTGAACATAACAACTTATTGAGATGGCCTTCACCATTCCATTGAAGTCTGTAATGGTGTAATGTACATTATTGCATTATAGCAATAGTACTTAGACTAATATATCACTCCATAGTGCTTTACAGCACTCACTGAACAGTTTACAAATATCAGCATACTGCCCCCCAACAATCTGCATCCTCATTTTACCAAAGGATGGTAGGCTGAGTCAACCTTGAGCCGGTCTGGATCGAACGCCTATCTGTGGCCAGGGTTAGCCTGAAATACTGAATTCTAACTATTGTGTTACTAGGGTTCCTAACTTTTCTGGTTTCATGTTGAGCAAAAATATTAGGGAAACTATGAGAATCAGATGTGATTTCATCCATCTCTCTTCCATTTCTAGTCAGTTCATATTCAGTTCATATATACAAGAGTCCTGGTGGCGTAGTGGACTAATTCACTGTTCACTGTTATTAAGATCAGCTGCTTGCAATTACTGCAAGTTCAAATCCCACCAGGCTCAAGGTTGACTCAGCCTTCCATCCTTTCTAAGGTAAGTGAAATGAGGACCCAGATTGGCTGACTTTGTATAAATATACAAAAGTATGAAGGCTATTGCTTAATGCACTGTAAGCCGCCCTGAGTCTCCGGAGAAGGACGGCATATAAATCAAAATAAAATTATATATATATATATATATATATATATATATATATATATATATTTGTAACTTGATTCATCACATCAAATGTGCATGTGCCATTGTGAAGGACTAAGATGTATAATATAGTAAGAACAATAAAAATTTGTTTCAAATTTGATTAGCAACTAGTAAAAAAAATCACTAAATATTATTTACTTGCTTCATTACATTTATATCTGTTGTGGCCTGCTGCCGTTCAGTGGAGCCAGCAGCAGAATTGGACAGTGAGGAGGTTGGGGAGGAACATGTGGGCTGGGGAAAGCTCGGACGAGGGCTCTGCATTGAAGGCAGAGAGGGAGCTAGACAACAATGAGGCAGAGGAACATCTGGAGCCTGTTCCCAGTGTAAGCATGCGCAGAGCTGCCAGAAGACAAGAACAACTCAGAAAGCAGGGCCGATTTGGGACTAAAGCCACACCTATGGAGGTGATTGGTCTTCATAGGAAACAAAAGAGGAGCGAACCGGGGGTGGGCTTTTGCAGGAAACAATTCATTCAGTTGGTCGTTTCAAGAGAATGGAAACTGGGAAGATCTGTCTGTGACACTCAGAGACTCTGCGCCAAGTTTGGAAACTAGTTACCTGGCAGCTTTTCAAGTGAGATAAGATCTGTGTTGATAACTATTCCTCTGAAAGACTGTTTGCCAGGCCTTGCTGACTGTGAATGAAAGGAATTCACAGTCGTGTAAATAAAAGGGGTTTTGCTGAGATCAAGACTCTGCTTCCTGCCTTTTAAGGGAGCCTTGGTCAGAACAATATCCCCCTTTCCTGCTTATTGTATATGCTGTCAAGGCAGTTTTAAAAAGAAAACAAAATGGTATCAAATGTTATGATAAAATAAATACAATAAATTTGGAGATCAATATTATTTATTTATCTATCATACTGGTAACCTTCATCTGCCTATCGGGACTTGATAAGGGATTCTCAGACATGACTCTGATATATTACATCAGCCCATAAATCTATGAGCCAAAATTCAAATTCCAGATTTTTTTTCTTCCTATCCTTCTAAGTCAACAGGTACTTGGCTGGTCTCTTGAAAGCCTTAGAAGTCAAGATATGCTTACACAACAGTTGAAACCTCTCTAATCTCGGCCCTCATCTCTTTGACATCAACAAGCTGGAAATAATTTATGTGAATAAAACAAGCAGTTGCCAATGTTTCCTCCATATGACTTGTCTGAATATTGCTCCAAGCTGATGTTAATCGGATTGACTCTGTATGTGGGAAAAAAAATGATTACAATTGATTATAGCAAGCCTCCCTAACATTTTCATGGAAGATTGTAACCTTAGTACTCTAGGAAGTTGGTTGTAAAGCAAAAAACACTGATGCATTTTATAACTTTCTTGCTCTTGAAAGCATAGGAAGAACTAAACCTAGGAAAACAGGAAGCTGTTCCTTCAAAGAAATGCAATTATTTCAGGGGTGGGGGGGAAAGGGTGAATGTGTGTGTGTGAGAGAGAGAAGGCTGATTTGTGGACTCTTCTAACTAAGCTAAACCAGCTACAGGTACCTGAACACACTTATAAGTGGATCATAAGCTTCCTAACAAACAGGAAGCAGCAGGTGAAGCTAAGGAGAATCACATCAGATACCTGTACAATTAGCACGGGGCCCCTCAAGGCTGTGTACTCTCCCCACTTCTCTCTGTATACCAATGACTGCATCTCTAATGATCCATCTGTTAAACTACTGAAGTTTGCAGATGACACAACAGTAATCCGTCTCATTCGAGACAATGATGAATCCGCATACAGACGGGAGGTTGAACAACTAGCCTCGTAGTGCAACCGGAACAATCTGGAACTGAACACACTCAAAACCGTAGAAATGGTGGTAGACTTTAGGAGAAACCCTTCCATACTTCCACCTCTCAAAAAAGCACAACAAAGAATGTTATTTCTGCACCAACTCAGAAAGTCAAACTGCCCAAGGAGCTGCTGATACAGTTCTACAGAGGAATTATTGAGTCTGTCATCTGCACCTCTATAACTGTCTGGTTTGGTTCTGCAACCCAATAAGACAGACACAGACTTCAGAGGATAATTAGAACTGCAGAAAAAACAATTACTACCAACCTGCCTTCCATTGAGGACCTGTATACTGTACGAGTCAAAAAGAGGGCTGTGAAAATATTTACAGACTCCTCACATCCTGGACATAAACTATTTCAACTCCTACCTTCAAAACAACGCTATAGAGCACTGCACACCAGAACAACTAGACACAAGGACAGTTTTTCCCCGAACACCATCACTCTCCTAAATAAATAATTCCCTCAACACTGTCAAACTATTTACTAAGTCTGCACTACTATTAATCTCATTATTCCCACCACCCATCTCCTTCCACTTAGGACTGTATGACTGTAACTTTGTTGCTTGTATCCTTACGATTTATATTTATATTGTTTCCTGATTCTTTATTTGTAACTATGACTATCATTAAGTGTTGTACCTTATGATTCTTGATGAACGTATCTTTTCTTTTATGTACACTGAGAGCATATGAACCAAAGAAAAATTCCTTGTGTGTCCAATCACACTTGGCCAATAAAAAATTCTATTCTATTCTATTCTACAACTGAGCCCAGGATTTACGTCGCTACGTGAGAAATGTGTTTGTTTTGCCCCATTTAGGCCTTTGCCCCATTTAGGTCTTCGCCCCCAAAGCAGGGGGTTAGACTAGAAGAACTCCAAGGCCCCTCCCTACTCTGTTATTCTATCCTATCCTATCCTATCCTATCCTATCCTATCCTATCCTATCCTATCCTATCCTATCCTATCCTATTCCATTCCATTCCATTCCATTCCATTCTAGGGTATCAGAGAAGTGAAACTGGATTGGATTCAAAGTATTGGAAAACAGAAGAAAGCAAAAGTAAAAAGAAGAAAAGACCTGGAAAGAATGTTGGAGGAAGAAGAGTGAAAGAAGTCCAAAGACACTATGGATAAAAGGGAACCTGCAGCTAGCAACATGTAAGCATGTCCATGTGCTGCATAAGATCATTGGAGAGTTCCTTCATAGTTGAGGAGAGGCAGAAGGGAGACTTAGAATATCAAAAGGGAAAGCAACATATTCAGAGTAATTGCCAAAACCCGGAGAAAACACTGAGGTATTTCGTAAGAAGATAAGCCCCAGTGAGAAAATGTACTTAAAATCTCAGAGCAGCAGAAAGTCTAGTAGGGATGGGTTTTATTCAAAGACATAGAACCAAGCCAGAAGTAATGGTGGGAAAAGTGGTTAGCCTTCTCTTTTTCAAGTGCACGGGTAGCTTAGTATAAGGAAGACCCAGGAAGGTTAGAAGAACAGAGACTCGACTTCCTTAGGGTCTTGCGAAAAAATAAAGTGGAACAACAACTGATGACCTCCTTTTACTGGTCCACAACAGAAAGTGGCCTCACTTAGTGCATTACGGTCTGGTATGCTAGCTTGACAGCTGTGGATAGAAAGACATTACAGAGAGTGGTGAGCACAGCACAAAACATTGTGGGCTGTCCTCTGATACCACTAGACGACATCGCTAGGCCTCGCTGCCTTAGAAGAGTGAGGAAAATCCTCAGGGATGGCTCACACCCTGGTCAGCCCTTCTCTATTCTCCTACCATCTGGAAGGAGATATAGAAGCATAGACAGCTGCACAAACAGGCTGAAGAACAGAGGGGCTGTCAGACTCCTGAATGAAAAATAACTCTACAACAACATAGCACGATCGACTTGCAGGGCCGGCGCAACATGCAATAAATTTACATGGTGCAATAGGACTGAGTGTTTGTTAGTAGGTGTTAGGAAATGGCTATTGTCTAACTAGTTGGTCAGGCAATATATAAACCAACAATGTATGTTTGCAGTCAGAAAGGTATTATATTGCTTTGGGACTGTATTGCATCATCCTGTATCCTGATTGGCTAAGCTCTGTAGCCAATATACTTAAGGGAAGTCAGGATCATGGCTTGTGTGGATACTACACCATTTTACCTGCTTATTTGCTGTAACTCTCTACCTGATCTCTTTGCATGATCACTGTTTGATCATAGCTACATGTTGCTTTCTACTATTTATTGAATGTTTTGATATTGGACTTGTTCCTGTTTTGAAACTGAAGAAGAACTGTTTTATTGTGTATGACAACAATTGGTAAGAAGACTTTGTACTTGAAATATCCCTGGATTGATCTTTTAACTCTCGTCTTATCTGTGTATGACTTGGATTGTTTTTGGACTTTTCTTTACTTTTTCTAAAAGTAAAAGACTACAACAACTCAGTGTGTTTGTATGTTAACTGTGATTGTTCACAACCACTCCCAGTTGCTTTTCATGTGTTTACTAAAAGGGTACTCTGCTCAATAACCCCACAACATCGGTTATGAGCCAAGAATATCCTTAACAGTAGGATTCACTGGGCTAGGGATTTTCTTTTTGTCTTTCACTGTGAGTTGGAGTGTTTTGGTGGGATGCACGAAGGGAGGCTCAGCCAATCTCATTGTACACATGTTGTATTCTGACAATAAAGGTTTGAATTGAATTGAAGAACCTCAAAAGATATTGGAAAGTTTAGGATTATTCTACAGTCAGCCAGAGTTATAGTCACTCAACTGAGTTATAGTTGCTTCAAATGACTTTTACATCTTGCCATTTTATCAAATGCTCATGCATTCAAAGTATATAATCACACCCAAACATACCAGCAGCTACAGTATAACAACTAAAACAACAATAGAATTGAACAGAATACAGGGTGTTCTGCCCTAGCTTCGGGTCCCAAGAAATGTAGCACACACACACAGCTCCAAAAACTTGGTTTAATACAAACAGACCCCTTTCAAAATGCAGGCTTTAACCAACAATGTCCTTATCAGCCTGCTGTGAATTACAGAGATTAAACAAAGTCTGACAAGGGTTGGCAATCAGCCCAGAAACCAAGTTATAACAAAAAACTCACTCTCAAAATGCTCTGCGTAGGACCAAGCATTGTTTTCAGCAACGTTTGCTATGTGTGTGCAAACTTAAATAGGCTAAGGGAGTGGCCAATTAACCCGAAACCTTCCTCTTGAGGAGACCTCCTCCTGAGTAGCCACTCCTGCCTTTTGGCAGCCCTGCGTGCTTGAGCATTGAGAAGAGGCTCCTCCACTTCACTCTCTTCACTTGAAGGAGCATCTGGAGGTTCTGAAGGCCCTGGCTGAGTCTCTGCCTCTGGCATCACATCCTCTTCAGCCTCCTCGCTGTCCAATTCGAGCGCCAGCTGCACAGGCTGTTGGCGCGACACTACACCAGCCTCCTCGTCATCGGGATCAGCCACAATCCGCGCAGGCTGCTGGCGGGTCACAACACAGGGATAAAGGGAGAGAAAGTTGGGAGGAAGAAATAGAAGAACCAAGAAGGTACACAGGAGAGTGGAACTGTCAGGCCTGAAGATGGATGTTGGATGCTGACAGTAGGGGTCAGTTTAAGGGACCCAGGAAAATGACTATAATGCAAAAAGTATTGTCTGCCACAACACCAACAAGTGGCAGAAAGAATCAGGTTAGAGATTTCATTAGGTGTTTGGAGTGGACTAACGAGAGTGCCAAGATATGAAGACAAATCATTTATATGTAAATAAATCATTTAGCAGATTTGCCTCCTAGGCAATGACTTCCAAAATTCCAATGGAAGGCTTGATGACTTCCAAATTTGAAACTCTGTTTATCGATCAAATTTATGTAGTAGGTACCTTCCCCCCCCACTTTTGTATGACCTTTATTCTTTTCCTGCTGTTTCCTCTTCTATTAAATGCTTTTTGAGTTGAGATTACTGTTAAGGAATATGCTCAGAGTAACCTTTGAGTAGCAAGGTTGTGCACATGAGAAACGGCTGAGAGTGGTTGTGAATAAGCACTGTCAATACACAGACACACCGAGTTGTGATATTCTTTTACTTTTAGGAAAAAGTAAAGCAAAGTCCAATAAACAATCCAGGTCATACAAAGATAAAGATAGTTAAATTGTTAAGCCAGGGATATTTTAAGAACAAAGCCTTCTTACCAGTTGTTGTAGTCATATGCAATAAAACAGTTCTTTTTGAAGTTGCAAACAGGAAAAAGTACAGCAGTAAAACAACCAGTAAACCAGTAGAAAACAACAAGTAGCAATGATCAAGCAGTGATCATGCAGAGAGAACAGACAGAGAGGAGCAATGATAGCAATAATAATGTAATAAGAAAAACAAGCCATGATTCAAGCTTCCTTTTAAGTACATTGGCTACAGAGCTAGCCAATCAGAATACAGTATGATGCAATACAGCATTACATGTTACAAGTGAAAATACCTAACTATCCGTATGTACATATATGTGATTATACAAGGGTTAAATCTTGATATACCCAATGTCCCTCCCACTGACTCCTCCTTACCTTTTGCTCCGCCTCCTAGGTATATATATTGATGCTTTGCAGATACCTCCGCTTATCCTGATGATCTTCTGTAATAGAAACCATGTAAATAAATACTGTTGAACTTCTATGACTTGCATACTGATTCTTGGGCCTACTTAAAAAGAAAAATAAGCAACATTACAGTCTTAAAGCTATACATTACATTTTGACTGCAAACATGCATTGATGGTTTATATATATTGCCAACCCAACCAGTTAGGCAATAGCCATTCTCTAACAATTACAAAGGTGTTTCTGGGCACAACCTTGGTTTATGCATATCTATTTCATATTCTCAATATAGTGCATCTAATAATTGTTTTAAACCCACATTAACTCACTGTTATTATATTGTAAAAAATCAATGGAGGCTGATCCAACCGCCAATAAGTTGCTTGTGCTAAATCAGGCTGTGCTGAAGCTGATCAGGGTGTTTTGCTGTTTGCTGCAAGGAGGAAAATTCCTTGGAGGCAGAGGCTGAAAGCTGGGGGCTGGCGGGTGGATGGGGCTTTGGCGACATTAGGTCTATAAGATGGACAGAGATTTCCATCCACTTTTGGGGAGGGGGAGTGTGTCTTATAGTCTGAAATTACGGTAATTTGTAAAGTGCTCCAATGACAATGGGTATCACCGTCACATGTTTCATCCATAATCGGGTAGTTTTGATGGCCAGATCACAATATTTCATGATTTTTTCCAGTTCTTTTTCTTCAACTCTGGCATCTCCTGGTACAGCGATATCAATAAATTGTACACTTCGGTTTTTGACAACTGTGATATCTGGCGTGTTGTGTTCCAAATGATGATCCATCTGTATTCGAAAGTCCCACAAGATATTCATCTTCTTATTTTCAACAACTTTTTCCGCTTTTACTATTACTGTTTTAACGAAAGTAGCTCCAGCCTAATACTCCTCATAGTAATCTACATAATAATATAAAAATCCTATTAGGGATTTAATTCTCCTCATGTTTCTATCCATATAATGCCGCAAAGTTTGCAAAAAATATTATTTTAATACTGGGTCACTTGGGCAAATATAAAATATTCATCAATATTTACCTTACCTAAATCAAAGCTGTTTTACTAGCAACAGTGCTTTATAGTTCAGAAGAATAATGATTCTTTGTAAACTAAAATAATGGATATTCCCTCTATGATTGCCAACTTTATAATACTAAAATTGATTCACATCACAGCAAGGAGCTGAAAAACAACAGAAAACAAAACAAAAAAGCAATTAAAAATGAATTTGTGTGCCTGGTGGCTTAAAAATTCTGTGGCCAATAGCAATATTATAAATGAACAGTTACAAAAGGGAAGTCTAATTTGATACAGTCTAATGCTAGTGCCTTGAGCCTCCAGTTAATTTTCAAAGTAATATAGTTTTTAGTTTTATGAACCTTCACTTCGTAACAAAAATAACACCTGCCTGTTTGTTACTGTCTAAAAGCTAAAGAAGGTGGGTAGAATCAAAGTTAACCTATACTTCAAGAACTGAGTTGTTGAAATAAATATTATTTTAAAAGTCTTGGAATTGTATAGTAAAAACAGGCCTCATAGTATTCTGTGACTGGATTTACAGAGGGGAACAGTGCTGGTAAGAATTGGCAGAGAAATGAAGCATAAAGAAGTCAGCAGTTTTAGAATATGCTACAAAGTGATAAGCAATATTTCTTCAATCTCCTGAGGCATACTTTTATAAAGTCTTTAGTAGATAAATAAAACAATCAACAACACTTGTTTAGAATAGATGAAGCCTCTGCAATACAATTGTATATACACAGATTATATTCCAATAATATTTTGTCATCCTAAAGATGTGGAAACCTTTGAAAATCAAACCCATTTAATTCAATAATGGGAACAATGACAATTTTACATTTTTAAAATATATATGTATTCTTAACTGTAAACCAGATTTGTTCTATACAGTATCTAGTTTTGCTTTATAGATGTGAAAAGTTGGATCTCATAAATTACAGGATAAATGTGCAACCATATATGTGAAAATGTGAATATTTTAAATGATGGAACTCTGAATAGAAATACATACTCGAGACTTGCTTTTTTACATTGTAATGCTCAGTCCGGCCCAATCACTGGCTTTCCAAACTTTAAACAGGATCAAATCTGGGGGCATCTTGTTAACATCTCAACATCCCTCTGATGCTTTGATTCCTCATCTCCTCCAAAAACAATTAGCTTTATTGGGCATTCTTACAACAATCACACAACTTACTTCATTAAGTTTGATTTGGAGGCATACATAGATCTCAGAACACTATTTTTAAAAATATTTTTTGTGTGAAACTAATATACTACCATGCTACAAAGGAAGCTTAAAATTCCAAATAATAAAATGCTGTCTGAGGGTTACTTTTTTGGATTATTTTGTCAGTAAATGAACCATATAATTTACTGTGATTAGAATACATTTCTTTAAAAAAATCTGCAAGCAATGTTAGTTTTCTTTCTCTAATGGCAGAGAGGAGTGTAAAAAAAAATTCACATTTGCACTGAAAAGCATATGAGGTGAAAATGTAAGGTATGAGACCAGATTCTAACCCTGACATTCATTCAGGTGCTTGATTAATCATTTCCTTCACACTTTTGTGCAGTACTGCTAACTCAGTCATTTTCCAATTGGAAAAAAAAATCTATGAATAAGTTGATGAACACAGATGACATATTAGGGTGGATTATTGGTATGCTAGTGCATTAGAAGAAGAATATAAGAATATGGTATTTAAAAAGTAACAAAATACTTTATGACTTTACTTGTTTTATTTCCGAAAAAGTGCCAGACATAATTGCTAGGTCAGTAAGCTTTTTGTTTATCATCATAACTTTAGAGAGAAATGAGATTAATTCTTGTTTTCCAAGCAGATGTACCCAATAGACAAAAATCTTCAGCAGAATAAACCCTTAAATGTTTGCCAAGTATTGTTGGTCTAGTTGTTATCAAGCAATGCCAAACAACATTGCAACAAATAATTAAAGCATGAATAATCATCTTCAGGGGTGAAATTCACTTACCTTCGCTACCAGTTTGCAGATGTGAGCATGTGCGCCTCCTCCACATATGCACAGAGCCTTCTGTGCATGCGCAGAGGGTCAAAAACAGGACGTGATGACGTCCAGGTGGGTGGGCGGAGCCTCCCGCCGCCGGACCTACCGGTTCGCCTGAGCCAGATAAAACCGGCTGAATTTCACCACTGATCATCATCAAAGTGAAAATAAATGCTATTGATATTAGTACTCTGGAATCTTTGAGCACAATTTTGTGAAGACCTTTGCTGAAGTCTACTGGGGCAGTTGTTTCATAAAGTGTCTCTCTTCAGTGCACAACGTGCGTTATCTTTATTTTGCAAAATGGAGGAAGCGTCCTCATTTCGCCCATGCACTTTTCCAGGGAAACTCTGGGTTTGTTGAACCTGAAATGTGTGCCAATTACCAAGTAAGGTGGAAATAGCTTTATTCTGTGCAGAAATGGAGTGCTTGGAATGAAAACATTCCAAAGCAAGATTGCTGGGCTTGCCTTAGACAGTGGGTTTTAAAGATTTGCAATCAGAAAAATCATGACATTGGCTAACACCGTTAAAACATACTGTCAAAAGGATACTATTAGTTAGAAAATAAACAAAAATGTGGACTTGGGAAATATGATCCCGAGCAGTGGTGGGTTTCAATTTTTTTTACTACTGGTTCTGTGGGTGTGGCTTGGTGGATGTGGCATGGCTTGGTGGGTGTGGCTTGGTGGGCATGGCAGGGGAAGAATACTGTAAAATCCCCATTTCCTCCCAATCAGCTGGGACTTGGGAAGCAGACAATAGATGAGGGTGGAGCCAGTCAGAATTTTTACTACCGGTTCTCTGAACTACTCAAAATTTCCACTACCGGTTCTCCAGAACTGGTCAGAACCTGATGAAACTCACCACTGATCCTGAGGTTCCTTATCACAGCCAACTTCTGGCTCCTTTTATCCTTTTATCCTTTTATTTTATTAAATGGGAGGTTACTGCCTTTCATTGCCTGTCTCTAACTGATCTTCAAAGGGAAAGTTGTGTTAGTTAGTCCCTGATGGGACCATACCTAACATTATTTTCATATTATTGCCCCTCTTCCATTTCATCGGTACGTCAGGGGACAATATGGAAGGTATGATTCAGTACCTTATATTCCCATTCACTCTCGCTCTAGAACAGGGATGTCAAACTGGTGGCCCGCGGCCTGGATGTGTCATGCTTAGGCTACGCCCACCCCAGCTGTGTGAATGGGGAAAATGTCAGATGATGGCAATGTGATGCGGCAAGTTTGACACCCATGCTCTAGAAGAATCAACTCAGCTGACCAAACTCAGAGCAAGCATAAGGCTTAAATTCAAAGCTATGCATTTTGGGGAACTCTGAGAGTTGAAGTCCACTCATGTTAAAGTTGCCAAATTGAGAAATGCTATGATAGTCTGTAGATACCAGTTTTGAATTCCATGCAGATTCCAAACCCTCTTTTCCTATACTTTCTTTCTCCTAGTTCTAGTCAGAAGAGGATGGCGACTGGCTTTTTTTAAAAACAGGTCAGATCATGGGAGATACAGATTTATTTATTTTATTTATTTATTCATACTTTTATACCACCCTTCTCCTTTCGGACTCAGGGCAGTGAACAGCCAAAATAAAACATGTATATATAAAAATTAAAATAGTTTCAAAATAAATTAAATAATTTAGCTCATATAATTAAAAAGTATTTACGAATTCTAAATTTAAAATTTAAATCAGTATCATTACATAAAAACAGGATAAAATCAAGCCAGCCCGGCTAGTCGAAAAAGATGGGTTTTTAGGGCCCGACGAAAAGTCCAGAGGTCGGGAATTACTCGTATAATAGTTTCTGACTTACAACAGTTCACTTAGTGACTGTTTGAAGTTACAACGGCATTGAAAAAAGTAACTTATGACCATTTTTCAGATTTATGACCATGATCACGTGATTTATATTCAGATGCTTGACAACTGACTCACATTTATGACGGTTGCAGTGTCCCGGGGTCATGTGACCAGTTTTTGCCACATTCTAACAAATGTGGCAAGAAAAGTCGTAAATGGAGCAAAACTCGCTTAACAAATTTATCACTTAGCAACATAAATTTGGGGTTCAATTATGGTAGAAAGTTGAGGACAACCTGTACAAAAAGAAGATTATTTTTTCTAACTGCAGAAAAAAACTCCTAGTGGACGTATTTATTTATTTATTATTTATTTATTTATTAGTCCAATTTATATGCCGCCCTTCTCCGTAGACTCAGGGTGGCTTACATTGCATTATAGCAATAGCCTGCATACTTTTTTGTATATACCTGCTTATTAAGGCTTTCGACCCCCCCTAAGCGGTGTTGTTCTATACAAAGTTGGCTTATTGCCCCCACAATCCGGGTCCTCAATTTACCTACCTCGAAAGGATGGAGGGCTGAGTCAACCTTGAGCCTGGTGAGATTCAAACTTGCACTAATTGCAGGCAGCTGGCAGCTAAGTGCTAGCACTTAACACCACTTTAGTCCACTGCACCACCGAGGCAGACCTAATAGCAAAATAAGAACATAATGCCAAATGCAATACAGAAACTTCCTGACTGAATTTTCTTTTGCAAAAAAAATCTCTGCCATAAAATATGCAAATAAGTGTGTATAGTTCATATAACATGCCCCTTGTTTCATTTATAACTTTAGAGCTGCAGGAAATACCATTTATGATTAAGTAGACAAATACTATTTTTTAGCTACATACATAAAATGAGTAAATAATTACATAATAAAAAATAAAAATAGATGTCATTGCCACCCATAAAACAAAACAATGGAATGAAAACGCAAGAAGCAAAGTTTTTATACTTTTACATAATTCTGTTGAATCGACTATTTAAGGTGTCTATCAACTCACACAAATATGTATCTTGGCCATCTGCTGCACCCAAAGGCTGTAAGAATTATCAACACTCTTCTCTTATCATTTCCAAATGTCTAAATTAGACTCGTTCCTTAATTAAAATGTGTGATTTGTAGAAATCATTCTACTGACAGATTGCTACAGCTCTTATTGTTTCAATGCAGTTTCTAGAGAAGCAGAAACATGTTTTTTTGGTGTGTGTGTGTGTGTGTGTGTGTGTTTGGATTTCAATAGTTATGGTCACATATCATACAGGATGAAGCAATCTATGAAGTAATAAATAACTACTTCTGCAGATATAAATAGAACTGAGAAAACCATAGAAGGGATCCAGTCCTTTCTCCCTCCCTCTCCCCCATACCCATCCTGTCTTCCTTTTTCAGTGAAGAAGCTGTCATTTCATTGCAATTGAAGGGGAAAATCTGTTGGAGAGAAAATGATGGAGAAAATTATTTGCTTGGAATTGAAATGTTATCTAAGATAGTTTGAAAATCTTCACCAGAATATTTGACTTCGGCAGTAGCTGATTCTGTTGCTTGGCTACTGCTTTAACATATAACCATATTTGAAAAGACAAAGGGGTCTCCAACCTTGGCAACTTTAAGACTTGTGGACTTCAGCTCCCAGAATTCCTCAGCCAGCAAAGCTGTCATCTGCATCTCCATAACTGTCTGTGTTGGCTCTGCAACCCAACAAGACATACATGGACTTCAACGAATAATTAGAACTGCAGGAAAAACAATTGCTACCAACTTGCCTTCCATTGAGGACCTGTATACTGCATGAGTCAAAAAAGGGCTGTGAAAATATCTACAGACCCCTCACATCCTGGACATAAATTGTTTCATCTTCTACCCTCAAAACAATGCTATAGGGCATTGCACACCAGAATAACTAGACAAAAGGACAGTTTTTTCACTCTGCTTAACAACTAATTCTGCCCCAGCTATGGACCCCAAAGAACGCAGCACACACAAACTCTATACAAAGCTTATTTTACTCAAATAACTTAGTCTTTATCAACCAAAGGCTGTTAATAAAACTGTCTTAACAGCCTACCAGAATTTTAAGATAAGGTAATCACAGTCTTACTAAAGTTGGCAGAAAGCCCAGAAACAATTTTGCAGAGAATCCAGACATGAAGGAGATTGAACTAAAGTTGTTCTCTACAGCTTGTTGTAAGCGGCGTTCCTTCTTAAATAGGCTAAGGGAGTGGCCAGTTAGCCCCAAGCCTTACTCTCAAGGCTTGGGGCTCCTGCCTTTTGGCAGCTCTGCGTGCCCGTGCATTGAGAAGGAGTTCCTCCTCTTCTTCCTCTTCACTTAAAGGAGCTTCTGGAGGTTCTGAAGGCCCTGGTTGAATCCCTGACTCTGGCATCACATCTTCTCCAGCCTCCTCACTGTCCGACTCGAGCGCCAGCTGCACAGGCTGCTGGCGCAGCACCACACCAGCCTCCTCGTTGTTGGAATCAGCTACAATCTGCACAGGCCACTGATGGGCCACAACATTCTCACAACACTGTCAAATAATTTACTATAACTGTATTACTATTATTCTTCTCTTCTTTACTAGTATCTATCTTTTCCCACTTCTTATATAACTATGTGTCTTGAATCTCTCAATTTATATTGTTTTTATTTGTTTCCTAGTACAATTTGATAGCTTATTAGTAACCTTGACTATCACTAAGTATTGTATCTTTTTATTCTCGATGAATGTATTTTATTCTCCTTATGTATACTGAGAGCATATACACCAAAGACAAATTCTTTGTGTGTCCAATCAAACTTGGCCAATAAAGAATTCTATTCCATTCTATTCTTTGGAAAGATGCTGTTTCTCTGCACCCTGCTCTCAATATGCAATAAATTGAAAAATACGGATTTACTGTTTTGAACTATAGATGAAGCTAGGAAAATATATCTGTGGAAAACATTTATATACAAATATTTCTATCATTAGAATGGTAGATAAGTTGACATGCTAGAATATGATGGTCAGAAACTATTGTACAACCCTAGCACTGTTTAAAATAGTATATATGTTACTCGGTTTTTTACTTTTGTTTTATGGTAAGTGGAATGCCAGGACAATTGTACTATATTCAATATATTCATATGTAAACAATAAAAATATATCTTAAAAATATTTCTATTGTGTTCTGTAATGCATACATGATTTTTTAAAAAAGCAAACAGGAACAACTGCATAAGAAATGTTGGAAATAATAAGGAACTATATAGTTAGAATGAAAAAAGAAAGAAAAAGGAAGAGGCAAAAAAGATGCAGAAAAGAAAAAAAGAGAAAAAAATTGGTTATGAAGTGACTTCCGATTTTCTTTTAAAGCAATTTTAAACAAGACAGTAAATATAACATAATCTCTTACTGTACTGCTTGCATTTTACCTATAGGTTATTGTTTTAATAATAATAATTTTGTTTCTAATACACAAAACCCTGTATCATAACATTTTTTTTCTCTTCCCACAAGTCAATAAGGTGTTTCCCATCATCAGTAAATTTAGACAATGTCCTATCTCTAAGGAGTCAATTTAACCATCTCAGCCATTTCCATTATTTTCACTCTCCATTTCTCATTGTGGGTAAGGTCGGATATTTCCAGGTCATGGTTGTCCCAAAGGTGCTTTTCAAAAGGTAACTGGGCATTCCTAATTTTTCCTTGAAAACATTTGTCTTCTCATCCCAAGAAGAGGGATGGCCCCAATCATGACCCTGTTTCCCCCCTCCCCCCAGGTTGTGTCATCAATTACATTCGCCAATGGAGCAATTTTCCGGGTTGTAGAGATCATCCCCCTCTGGCCATTGTGGGTAACCCTGGGAGACAGCCTTGAGAGAGAGATATGTCTGGAATGTACTCCTGTATTTGGCTTCCATGCTGCTTTGTCGGTTTCCCATCCCCCTTGCCCTGTGGCAACTGAAGAGCAGGCCAGGGATGCTTTGCAAGTTGACACCATGCAGGAAAAAATTCAGTTAGTATTGAAATGCTTGGGAAAGACTGGAGACTTTAAATACCCTGCCCTAGTAATTGTCTATGGTATTGTTGTGGCCCGCCAGCGGCCTGCACGGTTTGTTGCTGATCCTGACAATGATGAGGCTGGTGTGGTGCTGCACCAGCAGCCTGTGCAGCCGGCGCTTGATCGGACAGCGAGGAGGCTGAAGAAGATGTGGTGCCAGAGGCAGGGATTCAGTCAGGGCCTTCAGAACCTCCAGAGGCTCCTTTAAGAGAAGAGGATGAAGAGGAGGAGCTCCTTCTCAATGCACGGGCACACAGAGCTGCCAAAAGGCAGGAGGTCTTCTCGAGAGTAAGGCTTGGGGCTAATTGGCCATTCCCTTAGCCTATTTAAGAAAGAAATTTAAGAAAGAAATCCTGCAGCTTGTAGCTAGCTGCAGGAAACAACTTTAGTTCGCTAATCATCGCGTTGGGATGTCTCTGCAACCTTGCTTCTGGGCTTTCTGCCAACTCCAGTAAGACTCTGACTATCTTATCTGTGGAATTCTGGCAAGCTGTTAAGAATGCTTATTAACAGCCAGCATTTGCTAAAACTGTGTTATCTGAGTAAACTAAGTTTTGTTCAGAGTTTGTGTGTGCTGTGTTCTTTGGGATCTGTAGCTGGGGCAGAACAGGTATACATGGGCAAGAATATCATACCTGTTTTTTTTTAAAGCTGATTCATTTATAAAGTTCTTAATGTAAGTATAACTTTTACAATAACAATTAAAACTGCTAGAGCATGAAAATTGTAGAGTATACATAATTTTATCTATGTTAGCTTTAATTGCAGAACCCCACACTCTTTTAGAAAGACATGGCAAGTATAATTTTGTCACTTCAAGACAAAGAACTATTCAACGACCGGGAAGTGGTACTTTTAGGTTCATACAGGCTTATTCTTAGAATCAAGTGTCATTATGTCATGTTGTTGCTTTTTTTGTGATTTATTTAAAGTAAGAGTTGAACCTGTGGGGAAGTATTATGCAATGTTCCAAGTTGCAAAAAGGCCACAGTGATTCAGTTATTTCCTACAGAACAAGAATAAAAGAAAGCATACATTTGCCATTTGGATAAATGGCAGTCAACGGCCACAGTCTGCAGGATGTAAAATCAAGGGCAGAAATAATCATTGTGTATTCATCACT
Source organism: Ptyas mucosa (assembly GCA_012654045.1). Classification (NCBI taxonomy): domain Eukaryota; kingdom Metazoa; phylum Chordata; class Lepidosauria; order Squamata; family Colubridae; genus Ptyas; species Ptyas mucosa. The sequence continues at coordinate 2,453,568 of WNWU01000048.1, read as the reverse complement.
CATTGTCCATTAAAATGTTAAATAACGTTGCAGAGGGTGCTGCACACACATGAAAGGTATTGCCTTTTGACTTAATCAAACTCAGTACAAATCCTTTCTTTTACTCAGGGGGGGAGATAGTACTTACACTGCAATGTAAAATTAAATTCCTGTAGCTTATTATCAAAAGATACAAAAAGGTGTAGAAAAGCAGTAAGCTTTTTGATGTGAAATGATAACAGAGGTAGCGAAATTCAAACGAATAAACAAAAATATCCCTATGCACATAGATGAGCACATGTGCCCTTGCATAGACACAGAGGCAGTTAGATTATTTTGTAAGGATTCATTAATATTCTAGTTCAGGGGTCCCCAACTTCCTGCCCATGGACCAGCGCTAGTCCACGGCATGCCAGCAATTGGACTTCGCAATCAAGTGAAGCCCCATCCACAAGATGCAGGCAGCTCACGAAACCACACCTCTTCCGGTCTGTGGAAAAACCCTTCTCCATAGAACCGGTCTCCGGTGCCAAAAAGATTGGGGGCCTCTGTTCTGCAGTATATACATTTTACAGTATATACAGCAGTGGCCAAAATTGTGGAAGCCTTTTGGGAAAAGTGTATTTTTGAGGTTTGATGGCTAATAACACCACTTTTTTTTTTTTGGAGTTTCAAGATAATCATATTCCACTGCTAGAATGGCCTGGGAATAGCCCAGACCTTCACCCAATTGAAAATCTTTGGAGCTGACTAAACAAACTTGTTAGTCAGAAGCGACCCAGCAATAAAACCCAGTTAATAGAAGCCATCATTCAATCTTGGTTTCACATTATAACAGCTACAGAACTAAAAGACTGGGTTCACTCCATGGGAAGGCATTGTAAGGCCATAATTCATGCTAAAGTTACCCAACTAAGTATTAACTGATGTGATAATTTTTGTATATCTCATTTTTTCTATGCTGATAATATCTCATTTTCTATGTGTTTCACTTTTCTTCTTTATACTATAACTGCTATTCTAAGAGCAAATCCTTCATAAAAGTTATTACATTACATTCTTGATTAAATTATCTTTCCATTGATATATAATTTTATGGTACTACTCCCCCCCCCAAAAAGTGGTGTTATTAGCTAGTTTTAGAAAATATACTTTTCCCAAAAGGTTTCCACAATTTTGGCCGCTACTGTACTTTATATAAATTGAAGTGCCTATAAACCCTGACTGATCTTGGAAGCGAAGCCAAATTATCCATGTAGGAATTGTAGCCATTGTTGGGCATTGACTTCCATTGCATTGCTAAGAAAATAATAATGCATGGATGTGTTCGTAGGAACTGAGTTTCACTTGAGGGTGACTTTATCTTTCTGAGATATAAATGCCATTTGTTGCCTTCACTATTATTTTTGCCTACTTGAGATTTATTTTGATATGTTAGAGTTCATCCTCAATAATCTTATAACAGTCATTTGTGTAGGAGCTGAATAGATCTGGAAAATATCAAGTTTTGGGGAAATGGTTTTAGCTAACTGATAGAAAGTCTGCGGGGAATAATATAAAGTGCTTTAGAGGCAGAAAAAATGGCTTAAACATTTAAAACTGGAATACAGAGATGAGTTAAACATGTTTTTGGTTATGCTGACAATACTAATTACTATTGGCATTAAACATTAAGTATTAATGCTTATCTGATCTTTGTTCTCTTAGCGCAATTCTTTAGCATTTTATGCTCCGCTTCTTCCTTTCAATGTCCAATTTCAACTTTTGCTTCCTTGGTGGTAGGGTAAAAACCTGAAGCAATTTACCCTTTATAATATTAGAATAGTATTTAATTTAGAGGTTTTTTCCAGTCTTTTTTAACTTATAGAAATTCTTATTGCAGAACTTGGATTATGCAGCAGGATCTCACATACAAAGCCTTTATTATCACGGCTTTGTAGTACTTCAGATATGAAAATAAAAACAAGCATAAGAATGCACAGGGGCATGAACATAGCAGCTTTCTGCAATTTTGGAAGCAGCTTTATCTTTTTGTGGGACAATGTAGTTGCCTTTCCTTACCCCACACAGCAACAACAATGAGATCTCAGAAATAGATGTTCGATTCAGGAGTTGCACACAGCTGCCCCATGAGCATCTCCACTTGCTTTTCAGTGCTGCACAGCCCTGTCTTCTATGGTCCTTTTCTATTATATATATAAATCAGGGGTGAAATGCTACTGGTTCGGACCGGTTCTCCTGAACCGGTAGTAAAAAATGCTACCAGTTCGGGCGAACCAGTATTTCCGACGATCAGCTGGGCAATGATCAGCTGTGATGTGCGATTTATATTAGTTAGAATCGTTGGATTTCGTGCTTTCTAGCTAATCTAAATCACGTGGCACAGCGGATTCTGCCCCTCACTATTCTGCTTACCTTTGCAGACTCGGAAGACTTCAAAATGTTTCTTTTTTAGTGCTGCGTGGGCGCGCCCTCGGTAGCAGACTCACAGAACTGGTAGCAGACTTCAGAGGATTTTACCACTGATATAAATGTTCATGCAACTTGTATAAAAACTTTTTAATGGAAATTGTTAAATTTATTTCAGGACTTAACAAGGAAACTTGAACAATTTTAAATTTCTGGATTTAAGCTTTTTTTTAAAAAAAAAGAATGAGAGTTTCCTATTATCAGTCTATATAGAATTAGTCTATTTTCTTTTCACACATATTTCTTTTTTAAAAAAATAGATTGATTTGGAAAAGGCAAAGCAAGCTGGGTTTTTTTTATATATATTAGCATCTCTCTTTTGTAAGATCTTTTGGGAGTGGAATGTCCAAATTGACCTTTAACAAAATCATTGCTCAGGCCTTTTCAACTCTGTTGGTTATGGCATTAAATAGTAATAAATAATAAATAGCTTTTTCACACTACACAAATGTTAGAAGTTAGAAGTGTTTTTTTAAGGCACTAGAAGTATAGTGTTTTGTTTTGTTTTTAAGTAGAAATGAAAACTTAGATAAGGAAATCTATGGGCCCTCTAATAGTTATTCCCTTAACATTTCTATATAAGAATATGGTTCAATAACCAAGAAAATTCTGATAATAATGAATACTGAACAATTTACAGTTTAGGATCACAGTCGGTGGTTCTATAGAACCGGTAGTAAAACCAGCGGGAGGCTCCGCCCACTGACCCCGACGTCATCAGGATGCTTCTGTGCATGTGGGCCCGTTGGGTGGCCACGTTGTGAACCGGTAGTAAGGGTAAGTAGAACCCACCCCTGTTCACAGTACATTGTAAACTAAGTCTAGGGCCAAAGTATTATTTTTATTTCAGATCTGGAGATTGCATTTGGGAAAGAGAATTGGCCATGCCACTCTTCAGCCTCTGTATACAGTAGAGGCCACAAGATGTCATCCCAGAAGTGGGCAAAAATGATGCCCACTTCCAGGACAGCACCATAAAGTCTTCATGTAGGAAGGGTTCTACTGAAAAGGTAAGTCACCGAGTTGTGAGAGAACTCAGAGGGGAGGACTGCTGTGACACACAGCAGAGTGGGAAGCCGACCCAAGGTTTGTGCTGAACCAGTGGGATTCAGAGGAAACCCAAGGCCTGCAAAGACCCAGTAGGGCAGTATGGGGAGGAAGATAGGTGAGGGCCCTGCAACATTTCTGAAGTCGGTGATAAGGGTGGACGGATTGCCAAGTGACTGTGGGGCCACTGCAGCGGCTGTAAGGCAGGGATCGTAAGTTCCTTCATTCTGTGCTGTCATAATTTCTTTTTTTAATTGTTTTTTATTTTCTCTTAATGTAAACATTTCATCTTTTCTTAAACAGTGTGTCATCTGAGTACATATTTTTTGTGTCATAACAGTTAAAATTTACCACCATGTTCATTATTTGTATCTATTCTTACATTACTACTAATACTTATCATACCTACTATTGTAACATTTCTCTTCTTTTTACTTTATAATACATTGCTTTCATATTTATTATCTAACCATTGATAAAATAACTCCCATGTATTGTAATAATCAGATTCTTCTTTTCCTTTAATTGCAAGTGTTAATGTATTCATTTCTCCACATTCTAATATTTTCTTAATCACATTTTCATCCATAGGGATCTTTTCACTTTTCCAATTTTGTGCAAATACAATTCTAGCTGCAATTATTACATGAATAATCAAGTATACATTTTCTTTACTGTACGTTTTGGGTAGAATCCCCAACAGGAATAGTTCAGGTTTTAGATCAATGTGTTGCTGCGTCATCTTCTCCAACCACATCCAAAATTTTGTCCAATATTTTTTTGCTTCTACACATGTCCACTACATATGATAATACGATCCTGGTATCTGATGATAGCATGGGCGAAAAACTTTGGTTATACGATAGAGTTAGATAAATGGCAGCAACTATAGGATAGAAATGATAAATTAACAATGTCAACTGCATACAAGGAAAATTTATATAAGATGTTTTACAGATGGCATTTGTCACCAGAAAGATTGGCAAAAATGTTTAAACCAGGAGCCTGGATTAGCTCAGCAGACTAAAAGCATAAACCAGCTGTCTGCAATTACTGTAAGTTCGAATCTCACCAGGCTCAAGGTTGACTCAGCCTTCCATCCTTTCTAAGGTAGGTTAAATGAGGACCCAGTTTGTGGGGGCAATAAGCTGACTTTGTATAAATATACAAAAGTATGAAGGCTATTGCTTAACGCATTGTAAGCTGCCCTGAGTCTCCGGAGAAGGGTGGCATATAAATCAAATTAAAAATAAAAAAATAAAATAAAAAAAATAAAGACAAATCAGCTAGATGCTGGAAATGTGTTGTCATAATTTCTAATGGCTGCTGAATGAATGGTCATAAGTACCTGTATTTATATCTGTATTTGTGCAAAACCTTTGTAGCTCTTACAGAAAAAAAATATGTTACCCAATTCAGAAATAAATACATATTTCTCAATTTTTTTCATGATGAAAAAAACATATTATACAATCAGTTGAGTGTCAGCACTCCAAGCTTCATTCACTCCGGTGCTGACATAAGAAAGGAGGAGAGGATGCTTGACTTTTCACCTACTTATTTTCCTTCGAGATAATATCCCCTAGGAGATGGGATGGGAGGGGGGACATTCCTGTGAGCTGAAGTAGTAGATATGGGGAGAGTGATTTGGAAGATGGCCAATGAGAAGCAGAGAAGAGGCGAAAGGATAGGGAGGGTTTGGGGGCAGGAAATTAGTATCAGCTACGACGGAGTTGGGGCTAGATCGTTGTACTCAATAAATGAAAGATTTCATCAAAGACTATTTGTTTGAAAATGCAATTTATTTGAGACGACATTGAAACCTGACATTGAGAGTGTCACATAAATCATGAAAATATAAGTGGCCTGCTTAAGGAGAATATGAATGTATCTGTGAACAAAAGGCAGGAAAAGCAGCCCAATGATTATCTTAGTGACCACACATTCAGGGTATCCTCTGTAAAAAAAAAATCATCCCTGTGCATATCAATGCTTTATATAATGAGATTCTAATTATAGACATACGTTTATCTACCCTGATTCCCTGAAAATAGGACCCAACTAGAAAATAAGTCCTAGCATGATTCTTCAGGATGTTGTAATATAAGCCTTACCCCCAAAATAAGCCCCGGTTAAGATTGTCAGCCAGATGGATGCATTTAGTCCCATATTTTCCCCAAAATAAGACCTAACCAGAAAATAAGCCCTAATGCATCTTTTGGAGCAAAAATTAATATAAAACCCGGTCTTATTTTCGGGAAACACAGTATTAATTCTTTATATCCAGAAGGAGATTTTACTTTTCTCTATCTTCAGCAGAGACTATTTGTGACAAAAGTCCAGAAACCTTGAAATGAGTTTTAATCATCCCAGTTTCCATTTTGACATGATGGTATATCTTGAGTAAAATTGTGGCTATAAGCTACATTCTGCTTCCATATTTTCCAGGCTGCTAGCTACTAGACCCTAGCAATTAAATAAATAATTAAAATGGCCATTATTAGCTGCCACAGCTTGAAAAATCTTATTGTTGACAGCTGGTCAATGAGCAACAAATGAGAAGTAATAATGCCTGACTTGAAAAAAAAAATACTGCTTGCATTCCTAGCCTGAAGCTAACTTAGCAACATGTTAGGATCAATCACCTTTTCTTTTCTGTCTGAGTTTAAATCCAAATGATAAAATCTACTAATGCAGTTATGCAGATCACCTTCGTCTACATGCCTGTGTTCAAAGCATTGTAACCCTGTAGCAGAAGTAAGCAAAACAAAGCTACTATGGTAGAGTCTAAAAATGTCAAGTGCAATGAGATGTGTCTCCACAGTTCAGATTCTTGTCGTGGAATCATTAAACTGCTTTTGGCTAACTCCTGTTTCTCCATTTCAGCATCTCAGTCTGCCTGTCAACTGCCATATGGTAGAAAGATGCTTAAGAAAATCATTTTATTTGTTAGTTGGTTTTTTGCAAATTCCAACATGTGCTGGTTTGATCCCATATGTCTTAGACTAAAGATACAGATCAAAACTGGGCATTCATTAAATTTAGCATGTTTCTGAATTTTATTTGATTATTTATAAAAAAAAGTTTGTCCTGCATTTCCATTGTTTTTTTTTTATTATTTTAGCAATCCCAACAGAGGAATATGAGATAGAGAGAGGATTTAAATCCAGCTACCATTAAGAAATGAATAATTTAAAGGGACCTCTAAAAGCATTGTATAAAATGCTTTAAGTCCCTTAAAACAGGAAAATGTTACCAGAATACAACACACCATTGACTTGGGGATTCGAGAGTCTGCTTAACTGGTAATTTTTAATCGTGGTAAAAGTTTATAAACCAGTGCATCCTCAATTTAAAAGCAAACCAAATGCTACTTTTAAAGAATGTTATAATGTAAAATAATATTAAAAATGCCTAATTTTGTGATAATTAAAATGATTTTTTTTAAAAAAAACCTACAGTTAAAAAGCTACATGTTATTGTTTATGCAAAGCCTAAAATGGACACCTAACATCAAAAATGTCATCAAAAAAGCACAATAAAGAATGTTCTTTCTGCACCAACTCAGAAAGCTCAAACTGCCCAAGGAGCTGTTGATAGTTCTACAGAGGAATTATTGAGTCTGTCATCTGCACATCCATAACTGTCTGGTTTGATTCTGCAACCCAACTAGACAGTTCAGAGGAAAATTAGAACTGCAGAAAAAACAATTGCTACCAACCTGCCTTCCATTGAGGACCTGTATACTGCATAAGTCAAAAAGAGGGCTGTGAAAATATTTACAGACCCCTCGCATCCTGGACATAAACTGTTTCAATTCCTACCCTCAAAACGACACTATAGAGCATTGCACAACTAGACACAGGAACATTTTTCCCCGAATGCCATCACCCTGCTAAACAAATAATTCCCTCAACACTGTCAAACTATTCACATTAGGCTGCATTACTATTGCTATTGGTCTTCTCATCGTTCCTGTCGGCCATCTCCTCACACTTGTGACTGCATGACTGTAACTTTGTTGCTTTTATCCTTGCAATTTATATTGATATTGTTTCCTAGTATGATTTAATTGCTTATTGTACCATATGACCGTCACTTGGTGTTGTGCCCTATGATTCTTCATGAGTGTATCTTGTCTTTTTATGTACACTGAGAGCATATGCACCAAAGACAAATTCCTTGTGTGTCCAATCACACTTGGCTAATAAAGAATTCTATTCTATTCTATTCTATTCTATTCTATTCTATTCTATTCTATTCT
>WNWU01000048.1:2433209-2444937 GCA_012654045.1 Ptyas mucosa | reverse complement strand
AAGAGAAGAGAAGAGAAGAGAAGAGAAGAGAAGAGAAGAGAAGAGAAAGACAGACGGATTTGGCCAAGGCTGAGAAAGGGTGAGGACATTGCCTACTGATAACATTGATGCCGTTACTATAACAAAGAGAAAAGAGTTGGTAACATGGAAAATAAATTCTTCAATGTCCTTGTCCAGTGATAAAAATGAAAATAATGTCTGCTATTGAGATAAGACTCAGCTGAGGGTGAATTAAATAAGGATAAAGGTTAGCATATTATTGTAGTTTGAACGCATTAATACAGCTAAAGCTTTGCAGGCAAGTTGAGGGGGAACATTTGCCAGCCAGCTCATATGTTGACCTAAACAAGCTGTGTTGCTGAGGGAGTATAATTGAGAAAAGGGGCATAAATTATTAATCTGATGTAATTCACTATCCATGTCACACAGGAAACCAGATCTGTGACTAGGAAGTCTGTTTATTATTTCCTTCCCTCCCCCAAAGGACACAGAAAAGTAAATCAATTCCCAAGTCAATATTTTACAATTATAAATCTGTGGGCATAGCATGTATTTTTTTTTTTACTGTATGTTGCTATAATCTTTTGAAGAGCTCCTCCTATTGACTCTTCATGCTTAAGGAATTGCTTTCTTCGTAATTGTTCTTTCTTAGTAACCTTGTTCTGTTACTAATCTCAATTACTCAAATTAATTGGGATATAAACATACCTAGAAGGATTGTAAAACCAATTTTATGATCGTAATATAAAACAAGACATTTGCCAATCCTAATTGAAATGATAAAAAGTTTATAAGATATGCAGAGCTGCTTAAGTCATCTTTCCTTGCCTTCATGTAGTGATACAATAAATGCTTGCTTTTTAAAAAATATGATTATACTTTAAAAAAATAAAAACAGAACAGATTCTATTATCTTATGCCAAACAGAACTCTAGAGAAGATAAAAGCACTGTTAATAAATAGGATCCGTTCCCAATAGTGATTGTTTTATAATGGAAATACACTTTCTAACCTTCTGGCCTTGTATGTATTAATCAGGTAATTGGTTTTTTTTCCATAGTAGATTAAAATATTTTCTTCTCTTTATAGTAAAGGTGAAGTCAAAGTTTCTCAGTAGATGATCAGTCAGTGGGCAGATGGAAAGGAGAATCACCATATTTACAACACTCTTTCCTCTTTTCTAAGCTGAAAAAATTCCAGGAACGTTTAGTCGATATTTGAGTCGATAAAGCATAAGCATATGGTATAGCCGAGCATATACCTGTCTGGCTATACCATAAAGCAGGTATAGCCAGGCAGAAACCCCATCTTAGGAAACGCTAAATTTCCTTCCTTCCTTCCTTCCTTCCTTCCTTCCTTCCTTCCTTCCTTCCTTCCTTCCTTCCTTCCTTCCTTCCTTCCTCCCTCCCTCCCTCCCTCCCTCCCTCCCTCCCTCTCTCCCTCCCTCCCTCCCTTCACCCACATCAAGGATGGGTTCTACTTATCTTTACTATCGGTTTGTGCATGCACAGAAGCATTTTCATGACATCAGGGTCTGTGGGCAGGGCCTCCCACCAGTTTTACTACCGGTTATATAGAACCGGTGCGAACCGGGGGCAACCCACCACTGCCCCACACATAGTTTACTCTCAATCATTCATGCTGGCAGTCCATGTCATTGGCTAACTGAACCACATTCTGGCCAGGTTCTTTGTCTACAAAAGTGTTGGTGTGTAGGCAGAGGTGGTATTCAGCTGGTTCAAACCGGTTCACCCGAACTGGTAGCGGAAATCACGTATAGGCCTGCCCATCCTGGCTCTATGCCATCCTATTTAGGCATGTTTTTGAGGCCAGGCGCATGCATGGAAGGCCAGGCGCATGAGTGGAAGGCCAAGCGCATGTGGAAAAGGCAGGCTGCGTACAAACCGGGCATGCATGCAAACCGGAAGTAACATCATGTGAAACCCACCACTGTGTGGGTTTCAAGAAAATCAAGAGGAGGAAGCAGAATGTGACATCTGGAATTGACTGTATCACTATTATAGGGAAGCAAGAGCTATCAGTCAATTGCCAGCACCACAAGCTATGGTAAGCAGCTCATTGTGCCTACCTAGAGATTGACATAGAGCTCAGTATCAATCGGAAAAAGAGAACCATACTGAGAACCATACTAATCCTAACAAGCTCAAGGACGTTTGGACGGTGGCAAAAGTTACCTGGCATTTAACAAATGTTAAGACTTTTACTTGTTATCCGGACTAACCATCAAAGACTTATTTATGCAGCTACATCAGTTTACGAGGTTTAGGGGGGAAAACTCTATGCCACAATAAAGCATTGTTATGTTATCGTGTGTCAAGATCTTAGAAGACAAAGGAACCCACATTTTGCAAACTAATTAGAATAGAATAGAATGAATTAGCTGGAAGGGACTTTGGAGGTCTTTTAATCCAGCCCTCTTCTCAAGCAGGAGATATATATATAGCAGGAGTGTCAAACTGGATTTCTTCGAGGGCTGGATCAACATTATAGTTTTCCTCTGTGGGCCATGGGGGGGGGGGCAGGGAATGGGGGAAGATGGGACGGATGCCTCCTGCACCACCCTGCTGGCAAAAACAAGGCATGGGGGGCATACATATCCCCTGTGCCTTGTTTTCAGCCTGGTTGGCCTCCTGCAGCCAAAACAGGGCACGGGGGGGAGTGTTATATGTTCATATGCCCCATTTTTGGCCTGCAGAGTGCTGCTGGAGGCCGAGGAGGCAGAAAACAGGCCTCATGGGAGCATCACGAGGCCTCTACATGGCCCGTTTTGGCTGGCAGAGACACCACAGTCCAGTCCTGTGATAATTCCAGGCTGGGCCACGGGCCAGATTTAAGCACCTTGTGGCTAGATCCAGACCATGGGCCTTGAGTTTGACACCCCTGACCTATTTCAGATAAGTGACTGTCTAGTCTCTTCTTAAAAACATCCAGTGATAGAGTGCCCATGATTTCTGAATGCAATCTATTCCATTGGTTAATTGGTTGACCACAAGGTTGACTCAGCCTTGCGAAAGTTGACCAACATGGAATATCTGCATTTTATGCTGATGTAGAAGCTCATATCCATGGGTGTGAAAAAGAATGAGAAGCAGACAGAAATACACTAAAATCCATAGGCAATTGGAAGCTTTAACACATTAGATGATTCAATTTTTGTAGATTTGGTAATTATAGGAATTAGGTCAATTAGAATTTACAGAACCATTTCCAGTTATTACTGTCCTGAAAATGGCCAAGATGTGCTCTAAACCTTTGTTCATTGTGGCTGTTCTGGAATCAGACTTGGATCTAATTAGATAGTCCTAGAGAATATTAAATTTTTCTTTTTGTGAGGCAAGATACTCATTTTCTTAAGGGACATGTGAAGATGCCTGACCTAGACTCTTAACAACCACTTTCTGGATGCAAGTATGCTTGGGGAAAAAAAATGTTTATCCAAATGGTGATCAACACCAGCTGTCTGCAATTACTGTAAGTTCGAATCTCACCAGGCTCAAGGTTGACTCAGCCTTCCATCCTTTCTAACGTAGGTAAAATGAGGACCCAGATTGTGGGGGCAATAAGCTGACTTTGTATAAATATACAAAAGTATGAAGGCTATTGCTTAACGCATTGTAAGCCGCCCTGAGTCTCCGGAGAAGGGCGACATATAAATCAATTTTTTTAAAAAAATGTCCTATTAGGAATTTTTTCCTTAATTCCAGGTTGCTTCTCTCTTTGATCAGTTTCCAACCATTGAAACCAATTATAATTCGTAGTTATTAAATACTGAATTTGTAAATATGTTATGAAATTGTAGTCATTTTTCATCAATATTGTATGTACATATCTATTTATTTTATTATTTCCCCAAATACTGTCACTAAAATAAACATGAATTGTTCCAGATCCTTCTTTTTGAAATATTATGTTTTCATGGTGGTGCAGCGGACTAAGTGCTGTTATGTAGCACTTAGCTGCCAGCTGCCTGCAATAACTGCGAGTTCAATTCTCACCAGGCTCAAGGTTGACTCAGCCTTCCATCCTTCTGAGGTAGGTAAATTGAGGACCCGGATTGTGGGGGCAATAAGCTGACTTTGTAGAAACACTGCTTATGGGGGGCCAAAAGCCCTAATAAGCAGGTATATACAAAAGAATGAAGGCTATTGCTATAAGTGCATTGTAAGCTGCCCTGAGTCTTCGGAGGAGGGCGGCATATAAATTGAACTAATAAATAAATAAATATAAATGCAAACAAAATGAATCCTTTAAAAAAAATAGTTCCGGTACTCTTAACAATTACTGAGACTAATATACTTGAACTCTAAATTGGAATACATCCATTAGGTGTCTGAACAGGAGGCTTCAATATTTATTCTCAGTTAGCAATGAGTTCTCAGTATAGCATTAATGGAGAAAAAAAATCCATTCATCGTATATATAATTTATTGACCAAAACGGTGTGATTCATGCAATTGAAAGGGCTTCGTCTTCCTTCTTGGCACAGTATGCACAGAACTACTAGAAAATGCTTAAAGTCTAAACTTAATGAATGTATATATAAGAGTTCTCTAGATGCATAGGATTTGGGAATAGGGATCATTTTATAATACAATAATTAAAATAAAACTTTTAAAGTGAGCATCTTGAACTATGTTCAAGTCAGAATGTTGACACTATATACACATCTAGCATTCCCATTGTAATTACTGAAGCTAAGCCAATATGCTACCGTTTCTGTCACCATTGGTTATTTGGGCTCCTTAGATTGTGACACTCCCTGGACCCCAAAGTTCAGCTTGAATGGGACATACTATTTTAGGGAACCATTTGTTGCTTTTCCCTGCTGATTGACAGAAAATGAGCTAGTTTGAAAAGTTGACACATTACATGTAGGAGAAGAGCAGGCAAAGCCTGGAGGGTGGAGCAGGGGTGGGATTCAGCCGGTTCGATGCTAATTTTACATCTGGTTCCCCGAACAAGTAGTTGCAAGGACTAGCTGGCCCCACCCACCCCACCCCTCCCCTCCCAGGAGTCTCCATGCGGCCCATTTGGGATGCTAGGTAAGTGCAATGCCCACGCAAAGGCTCTGGGAGGATGAAAAATGGGCCTCCTGGAAGTTCCAGAAGTCTGGAAACAAGCTCATTCCCGGACTCCGAAGGGCCCCCGCAGCCCGGGGGAGGCCGTTTTCGACCTCTTGGAGGCTCAAGGAACGCCTCAGGATCTTGGGGAGGATGAAATGCCCCCCTGCCATGGTGCAGGAGGCTGCGTAGGCCAGACAGAGAACTGGTTGCTAAAATTTTTGAATCCCACCTCTGGGGTGGAGTCAAGAGAAAACTCAACCTAGAATCATTACATGTCTACAACACTCCAAATTCAGCTCCCCTCCTGCCATTCCATTAATTCTTATCTAGTGCCAATTTAGTGCTGACTATTAGTTGACCACATTTTTGGGTGTAGGCTTGAGCAATAAACCTTCTGAACTGGAACTTATGGGTGATCCTGATTCTTCACACTTGACATTATATTGCTAAATTGTCTTATTTATTAAGGTACTTTGAGATAGCTATGAGAAGATAAGACTAGGCACAGCATAATTGCATTTAATAATCTAATTAGAAATATCCCTGGAAATGAATAATGCTGAATATTTCTTCCCTTTGCTCTGCCTTTAAAATAACATTTAATTTAGATAATGATGCTTGGTCAACTAAAGATCTATTTACTGTTTCATAAATAAAACATTTCAGTTGCAAATGTCCATCCAAATTACATCATAACCATGTTATGTTAAGACTTGGGATGTACTGCTTTATGGTGACTGTCTTCTTTTCTTTGGAGTTGATTCTCCAGGGTGTTGGTTGTGAGGGAAAGATAACTCTGTAGGCCTTTTTTCTTTGCGGAGTGCCACAGGACTCAATTCTCTCCCCACTCTTATTCAATATCTACATGAAACCTCTGTGTAAAATGATCCACTGCTATGATCATGTATGTATGCTGATGATACCAATTACCATATTTTTCGGAGTATAAGATGCACTTCCTCCCCTAAAAGAGACTGAAAATTTGGGTGTGTCTTATACTCTGAATGTAGCCATGCCCACCTGCTGGCTCTCACCCTTCGGCCTCCGTGTGTCCTCTTCCTTGCTGCAGAGATTGCCACCGACAATGGCTTGTGTTTTTGGGCTCCGTGAATAACGTTTTCAGCCTCCAAACACTCCGTTTGAGAGCCCTTCAAGGTTGCGGGGATCACCAAAGCACATTGCCGCCAGTTGATGTCCGAAAACACGATGCGCACAGTGCCCAAAATGGCTACCCAAAACAGCTGCTGCCTTCTCTTACCCTTTCCTCACTTCACCTGCTTTTCTCATCACTGCTTCCTCCAATGATCAGCTGTGCTTTAGAAGCTTTATTTCAGCCCCAACCAGCGTGTGCTCAAAACCAGCGAACTAATGTGGTGAAGATGACCAGGCTAAGAATGCTAGCCAGATGAATATCTGGTAGGCAGATCCCCCCCCCCTATTTTTTTCCCCAAAACTAAGCTGCGTCTTATACTCCATGTGTCTTATACTCCGAAAAATATGTTATATCTTTCCACTAGAAAGCATGCCTTCTATGTTATAGCATCTGTCCTCTGGAATAAGGTTCCACTTGTTAGCTTTGTGTTGAGGGCCTTCTGTTCTTCAATGCCTTGGAATACAATGGCTGGAGCCCCTAGCTGGATCTTGGCTGTATATGTTTTGGTGCTCCTAGCTCACTTTAATATCTTGACTTTCTCTCTCTTTTTCCTTTGCTTTGTATTATCTTATTTATCTTTTTTTTCTGCCTTTATAATAGGTGGTCCCTATTTTTCTACTTGCATTTTTTATGTGCTTTTGAACTGCTAGGTTGGCAGAAGCTGGGACAAGTAACGGGAGCTCATCCTGTTACACGGAACTAGGGATTTGAACCACTGAACTGCTGGCTTTTCGATCGACAAGCTCAGCATCTTAGCCACTGAGCCACTGCATCCCTAATGTAACAATAGGATTGCTCTATTGAAGTTGTTTAGATTTTAAAAAATAGCCTTGTCAACTTTACCCGATGGAATAGATAGGAAACACAACAAAATGAGCTAATTCTACTTTATTCCACAGTTCCGTTAACAGATTTTTGCAAGCCTGAAAGTACAATTCTCCCCCTGACTTCTTTATGTGCTGAAAAATTAAAAAATTAAAATTAAAATTAAGGTCTCTTCTGAGCCTAATGTCCCATCCTCCATTCAGCTACGGACTGTGCTGTCTCTTATCTGACTGCTCCCTAGACAGTGTCTCCAGGTCCAGTTTTCCAAGGTCATTCACACATACCATTATTACACTGCTGAAAATACTAAGAGTTTGGTGAGGTTTTCTCGTCCTCCTTCTCCTTCTGTCAAATATCTAAGATATAACTGATTACAGTAACGAATACTTTTTCTGCTTCTAAAGGAAATGAGCAAGGCTGAATCAAGTGCACAACAACAAGCAAAAACAATTTGCCAGATTGGAGAGGAACTGCTCATCAGCAGTTACACTGCGCAAAAACCTATTTTTCAGAGAACCGCTATGTTTCTAGCGACACATTATGACACAATGCTAACTGCTTACAGATGTGCAATAGCTTTTATTGGATCCATCATGGTCTCCTTCTAAGATCATTCAGGAAGTTTTAGAAAGCCCAGTCATATTCTGGATATGGTGAGCCACCCAAAAACCCATTTGTCATACGCAATCAAAACCCTTTCTCGTTGTTGGATTCCCCGTGGATTTTTATTCTCTCCAGCTCTAAAAGAAATATTGGGCACGGTGCCTTTCGTTCTGTGCTACAGAAATCTTTGTGGACTAATTCCCAGCTCAGTTAGGCACTCAGGCATAAAGAATGAAATGTAACAACTGCTGTATGTACCATCTAACCAATTATACCAAATGAGAACAAAAGGAGCACAAGAATATAGAAGTGTTCAAGCATCCATTATAAACAGTTCCAATTTCCTTTCTAAATGTCAAGTACAAAATATATATTTTACATGCAAATAACTCTGGAGAGAGGTTGCTAATATACTCCTAAAATTACATCTTTTTTTTTTCAAAACCATGACCTTTCTTGCTAACAATAACTTACATTTTAATTAAATCTGTGGCCATTTTCACTTCATGCCAAATATCCCAATGATATACATTAGAGACTTTCCTTGTCAGAAAAAGAAAGCAAAAGGTCAGAGATTTAAAACATTATCAACTTTTAACTTCTTTGATGATTTATATTTTAAAATCTGACAGTTCTGTACGACTTTCTTGTCGAGAAGAAACAGGATGACCTCCTGGTGAGAAAAAAAATAAAAACATGAGAGAAAAATAAAGATGTGCACAATTTGCATAGTTGAACTTCAGTAACCTCATATGTTTAGAAAAGTTTTCTTCTGGCGGATGCAATTTATCCAGCTTTATAATACAACAATAAAAGACACTTTGATTGACTAACTACAATATGTATATTACCAAGGGTTCCTTTAGAAATGTTAATTCTCTGTACCTCTCTCTAGCAGTTTGAAAAATAACTTTATATTTTAAAAGAAAAATACTTTGGGGGAAAAAATGGAACTGAAGATTTCCAAGTTTGGAAAATTTGGAACTTCCGTTGAGTGAAATCAGAGGATGAAAAGAATACACTCTTAAACCTGTGCATTCAAAATTGGGCATTGTTTCACTGTTCATGGAGTCACTGAAATAGAAGGGTGGAGAAGTAATATATTTAATTAAAAATATCTGTATGACAACTGTGACAGATTTCTAAGATGGGAACGTTACTCTCTGGTATAGTAGGAGGAGCTTATCTTTTCCAGCTTTTTCCTGCTTAAACTCTATTTTTGACATCATCCCAATTTGTCTTTATGCCTACTGTCATTCAAAATCTACCAGCCTTATAAATAAGAATTCTTAATCAGGTTTTCTTAGTCTGTAAAGAGGAAAGAGATAAACTCTGTCCCCATATCTTGACAATAACGCAAGTGCCCATGATGTATATAATAGCCAAGGTGGTACATTGGTTAGAGTGTAGTATTGCAGCTACTTCAGCTGACTGCTAGTTCAGCAGATCAGCGAATCAAATCTCACTGGCTCAAGGTTGACTCAGCCTTCCATCCTTCCAAGGTGGGTAAAATGAGGCCCCAGATTGTTGGGGGAAATATGATATTTAGTATATGGTCTTTGGAATAAGCCGCCCAGAGTCCTCGGAGAGTGGGCGGCATAGAAATATGACTAATAAAATAAAATAAATAAATAAAATAATCAGTGTCACTCTGTAGAGGCTTGTTCTCTATCCCCAATCATGGTGGGCTTAGCTCCATATGTTCCCATGGCCTCTTCATATGTGCTAGGTATGCACGTGGCATATTTTAACAAGGCTTAAAGTGAAAATATATGTTTCAGACATACAAAATATAAGTAGGTGGCAGAAAGATCTTTTCTATTCAAAATTTGTTCTAAAAGATTAAATACTATTTATAATAATAATAATAATAATAATAATAATAATAATAATAGAAAGAAACAGAAGGCCTGATTCTTGCAGCCCAAGAACAAGCCATCAGAACAAATGTAATCAAAGCCAGAATAGAAAAATCTGCTGATGACCCCAAATGCAGACTCTGCAAAGAAGTGGATGAAACCATTGACCACATACTGAGCTGTTGCAAGACAATAGCTAATAGCTCAGACTGACTACAAACAACGTCACAACACAGTCGCTCAGATGGTCCACTGGAACTTGTGTCACAACTACCATCTGCCTGTAGCAGAGAACTGGTGGGATCATAAGCCTGAAAAAGTGGTTGAAAATGAGCATGCGAAACTGCTGTGGGACTTCCGAATACAGACTGACAAAGTTTTAGAATGCAATACCCCAGTTATCACAATTGTGGACAAGAAAAAAATGTGGATCGTAGACATTGCCATACCTGGTGACAGCAGAATTGACAAGAAACAACTTGAAAAAGTCACCAGATATCAGGACTTGAGAATAGAACTGCAGAGACTCTGGCATAAACCAGTGCAGGTGATCCCCGTGGTACTTGGCACACTGGGGCTGTGCCTAAAGACCTAGGCAAACACTTAAAAACAATTGGTGCTGACAAGATCACCATTGGTCAGCTGTAGAAGGCCACCTTACTGGGATCTGCTCACATAATCCGCCGATACATCACACAGTCCTAAACGCTTGGGATGTGCTCGACTAGTGATTTGTGATACAAAATCCAGAATGGTTATCTCGTTTCCTGTGTATACTGTCATTTTTGTGTATATAATAATAATAATTCAAACTGCCAACTTTGCAATGGCAAAATTGAAACTGTTTCACACTTAACATGTGAGTGCAGCAAAATTGTGCAAACTGATCACAAAGCTAGACATGATCGAGTTGCTAAATTAATCCACTGGTCATTATGTAAAAAATATGCCCAACCTGTATTGGAGAAGTCATGGGGACATAAAGTGGAAAAAGTTGCTGAAACTGAGATGGTGAAGTTCTTGTGGGACTTTCGAATACAGACAGATCATCATTTGGAACACAACACGCCAGATATCACGGTTATCGAGGGCCGAAGTGTCCAGTTTATTAATATTGCTGTACCAGGAGATGCCAGAGTCAAAGAAAAAGAACTGGAAAAAATCACGAAATATCGCAACCTGGCCATCGAAACTACACGGTTATAGATGAAACATGTAACAGTGATACCCATTGTCATTGGGGCACTTGGTACCATGTCCAAAAATTTTGCAAAACACATCAAGAGATTGTAGCTTCCTGCAATAACACCAGCGGAACTGCAAAAAACTGCTACTCGGAACATCGTATATTTTAAGAAGATACTTGGTTGATACCCAGGATGCTGGCAGCAACCTGTATCAGCCGTTAGCACCAGTCAATGGTATTTGTGACGCATTTTTAAATGTCCAGTTGACTGAGTTTCATGTTTAATGAATAAAAGAGATAATAATAACAACAACAACAACAACAACAACAACAACAATAATAGTTAGGGGAAGGATTATATGCTCCTGATATTTTTGTGCTCTAAAACACTCCTGGCCTGAATAGTTTTATCCTCCAAATAAAAGTTGTCTATTTTGAAAGGTAATTTTGTCATATGCAGAAACTGACACAGACACAAAAACCCTTTAGCGATCCATTATTTTAGCTTTTCTGTGATTTCAGAACATGGCATTGTGCTCATAACACTTACAGATCTAACAGCATCTGGATGGTATCAATTATGCAGGGATCACTTACTACATGATCACCCATCTGGTCTGGGAGTGATAATCAGGTGAAGAGTCTATGTCCAGCTGGCCATGTTCATATGATGCCAAGCCTTTATATATTATAACAACACGATTGGTTGAAGTTGCATAAATAAAAGCGACTACTGTAGTACCATCATGCCTAAATTTCCATTAGAAAAGGGAAAATGAAATTTTAGATTTTATGGTATGTTATTGATTAACTAACAATGAGTAGTCTGGCTTTTGTACTTCCGTTATCCAATTGGAAAGAAGTGGTGCCTATTAACAACCTGCTCAGACTTTACGTATTTGTATATCTAAATATATTTTTGCAAGAGTAAGCAAACCATATACTTCAAATTATAATGAGGAAGGAAGGAAGGAAGGAAGGAAGGAAGGAAGGAAGGAAGGAAGGAAGGAAGGAAGGA